>JANQBM010006643.1:0-12768 GCA_025594535.1 Erythroxylum domingense | reverse complement strand
TATCTACTATGCATGTGCATGTATGAATGCATGCATATGTCACTGTTCACTAGCAATTGGTGAGGGGATGTTACATATATAATAGCTTCATAAAAGGAAATGAGATGTACATAATAAGGAAAGTGACATTGTTCGGATGATACTAACACTTTAAAGCAGAAGATCTGCGATCAAAGGCAAACGATGATTAATATATAAACTGAAGATTTCCTTTTCAGTGTTGGTTTGCTGAGTAGGGACAATTTTGCCACATTTCTCCCAGCGGTATGAATTTGGGCCATCAGGAACTAGTCTCCATGTTGATATTCCTTCATGTGATTAACTACTTCTAACGTCAATGGGTAGATAAACATAAATAAATAACAAAGATTTACAGTAAATCATCTTCAAAACACAACCATAAACATAACTCATACATCAAATGTATAATTAAGAACTCACAATAAACACCTAAAGGATTTTAGTGAATAATCACAATAAGAATGAAGTCATATGAGGTACAATTACTAAACAATGCAACTTTTTCGATGATCGAGCCCCTTAAATCAGGACAGTAACACATAAAGAGTCGTAGTCTACCTATTTTGAGTTGTCTAAGAAAATACCCTTATGCTTCACAAGACTAGAGGAAAGCCCAAACTCACAAATGACAAGCAGGATGCATTTACATAAGTTCCTCAGTACGCAAAATCCAGAAACAAGTTGAGAAGATTCAGTAACAGTGAGGTCAACAAAATTGATAAGACTCTGAAAACTATCTTAGCATAATCCAAACTATTCAACGACATTGTCCAAATAATCGTACACAAAGAAATAACATGAAAAGTAGAAAACATCATATACAAAAGACAAAGAAATCAACTTTAACACCGAAAAAAAACGTGTGTACATATCTACATAAAGAACGACCAGATCTACCATAGAAGGATAAAAATCACTACTCTTCTATGCTAAAATACTTGTTTTCTTTGAAAACGCTGTCTCAAGTGACAAATGCAAACATCACAGATCTAGTACATAAAAGTATGATAAAACTTGTGACAAACCAAGATTGACAAACAAAGACCTGATCTCGTCAGTTAAAGATGTAGAAGAGCTTGATAATAGGACATTGAAAATACAACAGATAGTCAAAAAGAAGTGATAGGAATACAAACTGTGTTTTGATGACCCGATACAATGACTTCGATATGTGAGTAAGGCGTCGACGATCGCTGGTATGTAGGAGAGGTTTTTGGATTTCAGAAGACTACTTGAACGAGAACGTTAAGAAGGCTTTTATGTTGTGTGAATTTGAAAACCTAATACAAAATATCGTCGTTTATGTAGTTTAGGTCAACGATGTCGTTTATTTTTTGTTGTAGTTGTTTAGGAGTAGTCTTAATTAATTTGCTACGATTTACTGTATTTAGTTGACAATTATCAGATGGAGCGGCTAATACATGGCTCGTCGCTAAAGGTCGCGAGTTCATAAATAAATTTTGATAAATTTATTTTCCTATTCTAAATAAAACATAATTTTAAATAAAAATTAAATGATTAATTTGAAAATTATTTGGAAATTAATAGGTTGACCGTTGAAATAAAATAACATTGTCTTAAAATTATACATTTTCATTAATATAATTTCAAAAAACTTATTTAAATAAATAAACATTGTAACACTTGTAATTAATATATGAACACATTGTAATATAATTATAAAATATTTTTAACAAATTATATTTAAAGATTAGTCATTCCCAAAAATTAAGCAAATAAAGAACAATTGTATATATAATTGAGAAGATTAATTTTTCTTTTTTAATTGGTAATAGGAAAAACTAATATATGTTAATTAATTAAGAAGAAAAGGGTCGGGTATATTTTAAGACGTTTATAATTATTCGTAGTGAATATATTAAGATTAGGCGACGCTTTAAGAAATTAGTAGCAAATGTTGTATATTTTACGACGCTATAGGTGTTTCGAAGCCAAAGCGTGTTGTTTGGCGACGAATATTGGTATCGTCTCAAAATGTGGCCTATCAGAATAATATAACTACGTTAGTTTTTTCCTTCTGCCAAACCTATTGGCAACGATGATTTTATATCATAGCTAAAGGTTTGCATTTGACGACGATTGGTGGGTACGTCGCTTAATGTTACAACGTTAAAAAAAAATTAAGTGGGACGATGGCATTTGTCGAACGACAACGACATCATCTCACTTTAATTTTTATCAGACCCGCCAGCCCTCCCTTCCTTCTTCCTCGCGCATGTCTCTGTTTTCTCTGAAACAATCTTGAAGCTTGCTATCGTTTCTTCACCGCATCCCTCTCCTATTCTTGTCAATTTTCTGTCTCTATCTTCGGTTGTTTTTTGTTCTTCATTGCATATGGTAAGTTTTCTTTCATTTTTTTTGGGTTTAGTTTTGAATGTGTTAATGTCTTGAATAATGAATACGTGCTATTGTCTTTGAATTTTTGAGTTCTTTCCATGAATTGAGCACATATATTGTTGGGTTTGTGTTGCATTGTGTTAGAGATGGTGAAGAAAGGGTTAAGAATGAATGAATGGTTGAATTTGGGTGTGTTTTATATTGTGCTCAGAAGGTATTCGATGAAAGTAAGAAAACAGTATATTATTTGAAAAAACATGTTCACATTCTTTACCAATACAACATCATTTTGTTGAACATTTTTCTGAAAGTAAGAAAACATTATATTATTTTAATTGTAAAAGAATAATAATTAACACGTTGCTAAACTAGTATGAATTAATGAACATTAAAAACATAAATATCCATCATAAATTGGACTCCTAAAAGTCGAATACAATAGCAAAATTGATAATAATTTGGCTTTTAGGTGTTACAATTGGTTTTTAGAATTTGTTAAGAAAGTTACTACTTATTAATTTAATAAATATGTAGAATGAGAATAGTAACATCAATTCAAATTTATTTCATAGTTTTCAATTTATTTATAATATAATTTATTGTTCACTAATTTCGTGACCATACTATTTTGCAGAATCTATGTTCCAGTTGTATGCGAGTTGTATGTTTGGAGTCAACAATCGCATATAACTATATATCTTTAGGTATGCAAATTAGTAGTAACCTTTATTGTTTTATATATCGGTTGTCGTTTCATTTTCTTAACGTTTATTATTATTATTATTATTATTGTTGTTGTTGTTGTTATTCTTGTTGTTGTTGTTGTTGTTGTTGTTATTATTATTATACAAATTATTATTATTGTTGTTGTTGTTATAGGTCGTTTAACCTTTAATTCATAGTTTTCAATTTATTTATAATATAATATGTTGTTCACCAATTTCATGGCCATATTATTTTGCAGATTCTGTATTTCTCTTTTTGCTTAGAGTCAATAATCGCATACAACTATAAATCTTTCGGTATGCAAATTACTAGTATCCTTCATTATTTTATATATTGATTGTCGATCCATTGTGTTTTATATCGTTTACTTAATTGCTGCTTATGAACTAGAACAATGTTGTTGACTGCATGTAATATTAAACATAGGTTTTTTAAACCTAATATAAAATGGAAAATGCATGTTATAACTCTGCTATCTTCTTGTATTTTATGGCTAAATGGATAAGAGTTGGATGTCTTATTAAAAATGGTCAACTGAATATGTAGAAGGAGTTAAGAGTTTCATGCAATTTGTAAAGGATCAAATAGGTGAAAATTGTAGTATTCGTTGTCTGTGCATTGATTGCTTAAATGTGGAAATCCGAAGTCAAGATGTGGTATGTAATCACTTGCTTATCCGAGGCATAGACAAATTCTGCAGTCCATGGCTTTATCATAGTGAACGTAAGGAAGCAAGTTGTAGTAGAAGTGCCGGTACATCTTATGATATGAGTTACAATAATGATGTTGATGATTGTGATGTGAATGATGATGGTGATGATGAGATTTATGAGATGTTAGACGATTGTCAGAATTATATGGAGACTATGAATGAAACACGAATGCCTAACATAATTGGTAGTATGACCGAAGATAAGTTTAGGAAGTTATTGAAAGTTGCTTAAGAACAATTATATCCAGGGTGCTTTAATTTTTCTCAACTCTCATTTATTATGAAGTTGCTGCATTTGAAGGTTTATAATAAATGGAGTAACAAGTCGTTTGACATATTAATTGACTTACTAAACGATGAATTACTTAGGGGACATAACTTACCGAAATCTTACTATGATGTGAAGAAACTGTTAAGAGACCTTGGATTGGGATATATTTCAATTCATGTTTGTAATTATGACTATGTTATTTATTGGAAGGAAAGTAAAGAACTTCAGGAGTGTCCTATTTGCGGTACATCAAAGTGGTGGGTGGATGATGGTAGAGAGAAAAAGATACCGATGAAAATCCTTCAATACTTTCCTATTAAGCCACAATTAAAAAGGCTGTTTATGCCAACAAAAATAGCCATAGATATGAGGTGGCATAAAGAATAATGCATTGATGATAACATTATGCGTCATCCAGCTGACTCAATGGCATGGAAAGAGCTTGATAAAAAGTTCCCATGGTTTGGACAAGATTGTTGTAATGTTTGACTTCGATTGGCCTCAGACGAATTTAACCCTTTTAGGAATATAAGTAATTCAAATAGTATGTGGTCAATGATTTTAGTCTCATATAATTTACCTCCATGGAAGTGTATGAAGGAGCCTTTTATGTTATTGTCTTTGCTTATTCCAGGACCTACTGCTCCTGGTAAGGACATCGATATTTACTTGCAACCATTAATTGATGACTTAAACGATTTATAGGAATATGGATTAGAAACTTTTGATGTTGTTGAAGGCAACACATTTACAATGCGTGCTGCTGTATTGTGCACTATCAATGATTTCCCAGTTTATGAGAATTTTTTGGGATGGAGCACTAAAGGGTATATAGGTTGTCCTGTCTGTAATTATCAAACATATTCAACAAGGATATGAAGTAAAATATATTATATGGGTCATCGTAGTTATTTGGAACATGGGTATAGATGGTGAAGAAGTAAACAGTTTAATGGCACAGTTGAGTTGGGTGAAGCTCTGATGCAATTGTCAAGTGATGACATTGTTTACCAATTGTCACATTTAGGTGACATTATCCCTGGAAAACACCCAAGTAATAAAAAGTGTAAGAGAAATAATATTGAACTAAATTGGACTATAAAAAGCATATTTTTTAGCTTGCCATATTAGAAGGAGTTGCTATTAAGGCATAATCTTGATATCATGTATATTGAGAAGAATGTTTGTGAGGCCATTTTAGGGACTATTATGGGAATTGATGGGAAATCCAAAGACACTATTAATGTAAAACCTACATACCCCCTGGAAGAATATATGGATGCCACAAAAAATAGTACAAACAAACCAAAGAATCTGAAATCTTACTTAAAAATCAATTCGGGAAAACATACATTGTATTGCATTACAAGATGGATTACAAACAAAATACATTATACATATTGAACTTATCACAAGCATGTCTTAAAACTCAATCCATCCTGTATTATAGCTATTAAAAACCTTTCAACACATTCAAACTGTTTCAATTATCAGAAACAACTCAAAAACAAACTCAAATATGCATTTTGTCAAAATAAAACTCAATCTTCTTCGGCCAATGCGGTTGTCCTTGTTCCAGTCTTTAAACCCTTCTATCTGAACCTATATGGGGCAAATCCTCTGTGCTAAGCATATAGCTTAATGAGGAAAACTAAACATGATACATAATGGTAACTGACCCTAACAGTCATATGATAATGACATATACAACAAAATATGCCAAAACAGGATATATTGGCTTATAGTAAATCTTACAATTATCAGAACATAATATCATAATATCAGAACAAAAATTGTCTGTGTCAAAATTGTATCTGAATAAGTCAGAACAAAACTTAATTATTTCATAACATTGCTTAATTATATCTGAATTGTATATGTAACAGAGTACAAAACAAATTAACTTGCTAAATCCTTTTTCCAGAAGTGGATAACAGGACATAAACAGGAGATACCTATCGATATCGCATAATAAGAGAGACTTATGTCTCCTTATCAGGAGACATCAAAGTGTCGACACCTTAAATGTGTCTAGGAGTAGCTGCAGACCCTTCTAGGCATGCCTATTTACCCAAAACTAGGACTTGACAATTTTTAAACCATTCATTTTAGATTTCAAAATTTTTATGCAAACCTTATAAATACAAACATGTGAAATTTTGCATCAATATAAAAGTTTAGTCATCAAACATTATGTATATGCACCCAATTAGCAAGCACTTCCAATACAATCCTAACTATAAAACTCCTCAGACATCTGATGGTCCAGTATTGTCACGATATTATAGGAGAAATTCCTAATTGACAATCATTCATATCTAATTCATAACATATAAGCTTTAAGAGCTCATTCATTCATGATCATACCAAGCAATTTAAAATTATGCTCATCATTAATAAACCCTATATCTTTTATATTATCAACTCCATTTATAAACCATAACTCAAACACCTTTTTCTCCATTAATCTAACATCACCTAGATTCATTATTAATCTCACTTAATTCTAATAAAACCATTGTTAAATTCCTAACCGTATATATGTCAACAATTACATAACCAAGATTAGTTCAGATTTCTTAGGAATTCCTATCTAATTTTATTGTAGAAATTTTTGGGATCAATGATTGGACCATGTAAACTAGAAAGAACTTGTCTTGGATAAAGGAACAAATTACTCTCTCCATTTCTATATCGCTCATGATATATATAATAACTCAGGCATCTATTTCAAATACGTATCCCATATCGTATTGTGTGTGCCAACTATCATTTGGCTAATAAGCCAGTGGATATTGAGGTTCTACAGGCAGTATTTCTTGATACCATATTTGAAGCAGTTGTTTGAATTCCTTATGATATGCAATTGAAACAAGTTCTTGCTAATGGTAAAACGGGGGCTTTGAATGTAGGGATTGTTCTTATTTTACCCGAGGAGGTTTGAATTAGCGCCCCCCCCCTCAATCGTATTTTGCCAAAGATGAAAGAAAAGATAGGGAATCTTTCTTTTTAGAACTGTCGCCCCACTAAAAACATTATTCTTATGATAGGTCATATTCTTAGTCAGAAATATGGTGAAATCACCTTTCCTATTCTTTTTTATAACCTAACTTAGAGAATGGTGTGAATTTGTCACTATTGTCAGATTTAACAGTCATAGAATGTATCATTAGCTTTTTTTTAGTATAATAGCATACAATTTGACTAGATACTAAGCATAAGATAAGTAAATGGAAAAGAAAAATATAAATGAGGAGAATAGGGGATTCTAGAGGGTATTATTCAATTCGTCTTTTGAATCTTCGACACAAGAAAAGGAAATTTTCACATCTTTTTTTATGTTGAAATAATAATGATTCTTGATACCATTCGTCTAAGTTTCCTATTCTTAGTTTTTATGTTTCTGTGTTTAGCATAACCTCCCTCTTTTCTTTTTTTATACATACAAATAAATAGTAGTTGACAAAGAAAGAAGAAAGGGAATCTTTTTAATCAAATAGAATGTTTTCAATGAACTTCTGAAAGAATTTCAACTTAGATGAGATACTGAAATAAATAAAATAAATAGAATAAAATAAGGTTATATTAGTATAGAAAATTGGCATGATATCGTATCCATAGAAATAGATTAAATATCTATCATGATTATGTCATTAAGGAAAAGGCCATCGAGTAATGAATTCTTTCTTTCTCTTTCTTATAACTTTGATAGTATCCTATCAAGCAACAATGTTCTGATTCAATTAATGAAGTTAGGTTTTCAAAACTGCCACCTAGTATGACTATACTGGAGTATATGAAATATTTGAAATTGTAGAAAAAAAGTGAATCCATTTTTCATTTATACGTCCATTTATACGAATAAGACTTTATTCATTATTAAGAACTCAATGGGTGCCCCTTTGTTTTTCTTTTTTTTTGTCTTAATTGAGGGGTCCTGTTGAGTTCGTACACTGACATATCTACAATTCAATTCATCTGCTTATTATTTTTACAGGGATGATCCCAATCTCGAATATGAACCATAAAAGAAAATACCTACTAAACCGATCACAGTAATACCAGTTACAGTACCTATTATCCAAAGAGGAATTCTTCCAGTAGTATTGGCCATTTATCTCACTTCCCTCCACATTTAATCAAGAGACCATGCTAGAGACATAAAGGCCATTTATCTCACTTCCCTCCACATTTAATCAAGAGACCATGCTAGAGACATAAACAATCATATATAATTATGAGATAATATCTTTCTGATGGGGATGGGATAAGAAAATTTCTACTATTATTTCTTATTTATTTATTTACTATTTATTATTCTAATATTCCTATTAAAATTTTTTATCCTATTAATTGAAGAAATAATTAGAAAATAAAACAGTAAGTACAAAATTAGTATTAACCACCAGTAGAGACTGGTATGATTCAATTCAACATTTTGTTCGTTGAGGTTTGATTGTGTCATAACTCTATAATTAATTCGTATTAAGTTTATCGTTAGATGAACTATATTGCTGATATTGATCCCAAAAAAGAAATAGTAGGTACAACTAGTCTGTGAATAGCCAACCATCGCACTATGAAAATTTGATAGGTTTGATATAGGGTCATTGAGGCCTCCTAAAATGATTTACTAAATTCATCAAGTTGTTCCAAAGGGTCAAAACAACTAGTTATTAATGGAATTCCTTATCGGCTCTATGTAAAATATTCATTTAGACAACGCCTTCAAAAAACATCGTAAGCTAAACCTATGCTAACGAATAACCAACTTGCAATAAATAGGGAGGGTATATTAAAGCTATGAATGCCAATATCAAATACTGGTGATAATATCATCAAAAGAACGTTCTCTTGTGCTTCCAAACATGTTGAGCTCCATATATTCTTGTACAATCAAAAGGGGATCTAAAAGATAAGATCAGTAAATGATTTCCTTTCAGTGAAGCAATATAGCTATCCTTCTTTTGACGCAGCAACACAACTTCAATTAGTATCGAAATGAAGTCCTAGAGACTTTCTTTTTTTTTTCTTGTTGCTCTAAAATCGTTTACTATTAACTAGGTAAAGTGTGAATTCAACGGGTGTTGTCTAGTCTAATATAATAATTTATGAAAAAGGATTATCATATTCTCGCAATTGAATTTGATACAAAATTGAAAAAATATTCCTTTCGTGGTTGTAAAAGAATATTTTTTTTGGAATCCTATTTTTTAAAATTTTAAAGACCTGTGTAGTTGTATGGTAACAAGTACCAGTAGTAGAGAGTATTCGATGAAAGAAAGAAGACAAGAAAAAAAAGAAATGCAATCTTCATTCTTAATCATATTCTTGTTTTAGATCCAAAAGGTCTTTCTTGACACTTAACTACAAAACTAAAAAGATAATTTTTTTAATATGAAAAGAAAAAAGAAAATGTAAACCCCATAAAAGGATACTAGGAATTACTAGTTTTAGAATTTTAAAATCTAGTTAGACCAAAACAAAAATAAAATAAAGATTGAATTTTTAAGTGATCTGATTGTGAAATCCCCCTTTTTTCTTATTCAAGATATTAAGTGAATGATTTGACTAATAAGTTCAAAATAAAGTAACAAAAAAGTAAAGGGATAAAAAAAGGACAGTATAAAGAATAGCATAAAGATATAAAGAAAAGTAGAGGTCATTTTTCCTTCAAAAAAAATGGATTTGATCGAACTCAAAATAAAAGAAAGGATCAAAATTGAAATGATTTTCCAATTGGATTTCGTAGTGATTTATATAGTGATTCAAAGAAACTTTCTTTGAATTAAGTTATACAACTGTTATTATTAATATTTTAGTGTTTTAATATTCGTTTTCTATTTTATTTTATTTTATTTTTCAATTTTATTTTTCAAGAGTTGTCTAAGGAATCTTTTGATTCAAAATCATAGGAGGATAGGTAAATGTCATAGATGATGAATTGCTTTCTTTTTCTATTTATACTATGTTTATTACTTTATGTTTCTTAGTAACGTCTATAACTATAATTTATAATGATTGATAAATTAAAAATTTTCAATTAGTTTTTTTATCCTCCTATCTTTCAAAAGATTGAACTTAAGAAAATGCTTTACAACTCCATATGTATATAATTTTTTTTATTTAATTTAGCCTCTTCATGCCTACTATAACTAGTTATTCTAGTTTTCTACTAACGACTTTAACTATAACCTCAGTTCAATTTATTAGTCTAAGCAAGATATGACTTATTTGAAATTAATTGAAATGAACAACAATTCCTAAAAAAAAGAGATTTTCTGCAGTATTCAAGCTATTAGATTTTCTAGTTCCTTACTTATCAATTTTAAAATTTTGGTTACTAAGATTTTTGGGCAATATGGATTAATATTTAAGGATATATATTCTCTCTCTTTTGCATTTTTAAACAAAAGAAATGATTGAAGTTTTTCTATTTGGGATCGTCTTAGGTCTAATTCCTATTACTTTGGCTAGATTATTCGTAATTGCATATTTACAATATAGACGTGGTGATCAGTTGGACCTTTGATTATTGATTAATTAACGCCTTGTTTTTTTAACCTCCTCTCTTCTTTAATCCACAGGAGGTCAAATTGAAATTGTTGTTCCATTTTTTCATATAATTTTTTGACTTAATAAATTAAGAATATAATCACGCTCTGTAAGATTTGAACATACGACATTGGGTTTTGGAGACTCTCGTTCTACCGAACTGAACTAAGAATGCCTTCTTATCACAAAAAATTCCTGAAAATTTAGCTTTTTATGATTACATCGATAATAATCTTAGAAAAGTGGACTGTTCAGAGCATGCTCAATGGAAAAAGGGGATGAAATAGTTATTGGGTGGCTAGGACATCTTATTTTTATAGAAAAAGAAGGGTGTGAACTTTTTGTATATCGTATGCCTACTTTTTTGGAAACATTTCCAGTTGTTTTGGTAGACAGAGATGGAATTGTCAAAGTTGATGTTCCGTTTAAAAGAGCATAATCGAAGTATAGTATCTTACAAGTAGGTGTAACTGTTGAATTCCATAGTGGTGAACTAAATGGAGTCAGTTATAGTGATCCTGCTACTGTAAAAAAATATGCTAGACATGCTCAATTGGGTGAAAATTTTGAATTAGATCGTGCTACTTTGAATTTGATGGTGCTTTTTGTAGCAGCCCAAGGGGTTGGTTTACTTTTAGACATGCTTTGTTTGCTCTGCTCTTTTTCTTTGGACATATTTGGCATAGAGCTCGAACCTTATTCAGAGATGTTTTTGCTGGTATTGATCCAGATTTAGATGCTCAAGTATAATTTGGAGCATTTCAAACAATTAGAGATCCAACTACAAGAAAAGTAGTCTCATACAACATTGATCTCTTACTTTTTACCTCTATTTTATTTTTAGAGTTTGACAGTTTAGAATTTGACTAAAGGTACAGGAAATATCTTGATTTAAATCGCTGCTTTTTTTTTAATCTTGTTCTTTTTTATTTAATTTAAAATTTCATTTTTTCGAAGGAGCAATCCCATTGAAGATGTAAGGAAGCTATAATTGTAAATCACGATCGAATCTTTGGAAACATTTGTTTATACATTCCTCTTAGTTTCGACTTTAGGAATTATTTTTTTACGATCTTTTTTTACGAACCAACTAAATTTCCAACTAAAAAGATGAAATAATTTTTCATTATCTTAATTGAAGTAATCAGTCTCCCAACAGTAGGAGGCTCATTACTTCAACTAGTCCCCGTGTTCCTTGAATGGTTCTCTTAATTATTGAGAAGGTTGCCCAAAAGGAATATATAAGGCATACCCAGTAAAACGTACAAGTAAACTAGATATAAAGATGGCGATTAGGGTTGCTGTTTCCATTATTTCCATTATTATAAAATTTCAAGACCAAAATGGATCTATGATACGATCTTTTATTTACAACAAAATGGTATACAAAGTCAACAGATCTTAATTAATACAAAATAGAATTTATGGCCACACAAAGTGTTAAAAGGAGCTTTAGATCTAGTCCAAGATGAACTATTATAGGGGATTTATTGAAAACCTTGAATTCAGAATACGGTAAAGTAGCTCTTAGATGGGGAACTACCCTTTGATGGGGGTTGCAATGGTTCTATTTGTGATATTCCGATCTATTATTTTGGAAATTTATAATTCTTCAATTTTACTGGATAGAATTTCAATGAACTAGATTTACAAGAACTACTCATTCCTAACATTTCAATGCAAAGTGAAGTATTTGGGCCTCTGATTTTTTATCCCATTTTCATTCTATTTTGGTAATTCGATCGTGGAATTTCTTTTTTTTTTGGATTTCTGGAATATAAGTGTTTAACTTGTTATAAGGGATCCTATTGATAGTACAGAGAACGAGTGAGTCATCTTATGTTGATAAAGATGGTTTTTTTATCTTGTTAGATGTTTACTATAGTATCTAGAGCATGGAATATATGAAATGGATTACGAAGTTTTAGAACTATGACTCATATTAAATATTCAGATCCCACGATCGAACTTTCAAAAATTTCAAAGCGTTAGAAGGTATAAATTGAAAGATTTTTCTTTTTTCAAACTTTTTGTCTATGCTTATTTTAATCAAAAGACAAACCTTTCTTTTGCTTTTTAGTTATTATATTTATTCATTGAATAGGTGATGATACAATGATTCTTA
>JANQBM010006595.1:0-12771 GCA_025594535.1 Erythroxylum domingense | reverse complement strand
AACCCAGAATAATTTCCAAAGTTTCAGCTCACATATCCAACTTTAGTGTCACTAAAATTACACTGTTCATGCCTACAGATATCCTCACATTCATGTTCAAATTTGAAACTCTTAAGGTCAGAATTACACTTCACTTCCTTCAAAAGAATTGTAGACAAACTCTTTTAGTTTAATTCAAGCAAAAATCAACTCAATTGAACAATCACGTAAAAAGTTATGACAGAAACATTGAAGCATATACAAACACAATTTCCAGATTTTTAATCCTAACTCACATTCTACATCTTCCATACCATTTCTAACATAACCAACACACAATTCACTTCGTAAATTCACCATAAACCATCTTACAACCTATTCTTAGACATTAGTCCACAAATTGGCAGCACACACACACTCATTCATCCTTTAATTCCAATCTATCTAAAACACCATAATCCACCTAAACTACATAACATTTCATTTATTAACTTCTAACTCATCATTCATCAATCATCCAAGACTTAACATACCCAATTTAACCAAGACACAATCTCATGCAATTCATTCACATAACACCATAATTTATGCATTTAACTATCAATTAAGAGCATAAAAATGCAACACTTACCAATTAGCTTCTAATTCTCCAAGTCTTCAACACTTCACAAATTTTCTACTTTCTCACTATCACATACGACATCTTCATCACTTGAGGGGGTGAGAGTTTAGGTTGGTATTTTTAAAGCATCAAAGAAGAGCAAGCAAGGTGTAGGAAAAATGGAAGAGAAAAGATCAAATCTCAAGAAGAACCAAGAGAAGGAAGCTTCGGGTGTTGCAATTTTTCATTCAAAGAACACTTATCACTTTGATAAAAGAAGCAAAGAAGAAGTCAATAGGAAGAATCGTGAATGACAAAATGCAAGGTGATTTTTATTAATGAAATAAATTAGGTGGTCATGTAGGCAAGTGACATGTGTCACTTGCCACATATCACCCTCTTCATTTTCTTCCCAATTTAATTTCAATTTTTCTCCAAAATTCTAATGGCTCAATTCAATAATTTATAAATTCATATGTCTAAGTTTCCAGTGCTATTGGACAGTCATTTCCACTACCGATAATCCCTTAATCTGCCACTTGACAATTTTTCTGGTCCATAAACGACCCCGAATAATTTCTAAAATTCTCTAAAAATCAGAAAACCACTATAACCCTCTCCAATACAATTTTTACACACACAAAGCCTATTTTTCAAATTTCACATTTATTCACAATTATACCGGGAAATGTCATGAATGCATGTACAGTCATTTTTTTCATGTACAAAAATCACTGTTCACGTGTATATGGATATTATATAATGCATGAGCATGAGATGTGCTTTCCCTAATTTCTCCGATTGATCTCCCGTGTACCAATTTCTATGGTTCAACCCTTTATATGGAAACGGGATGTTACAACGTGCTCCTATATATGTAATCATATACATTTATATGTCACTCATGTTCATTTTCATAAGAATAATTAGTCATAAATACATTTATGAATGTATCATATATTATGCATGTTCAATGACAATTTATACGGTATGTTTTTTTAATACTCTTCATAAACAATTTACAACACCTTCAAAACAATCATTTAATCCTTAATACCCTTTTATTCACTTTAATCCCTTCATTAATCATCATTTAAATTCATTTAAGAGCTTATTTAAACCTAGATGCCTCATATGGTAGCATCTTTACTTGAATTATCTTGAAAGACATACAAAAAATCACCCTTTGTCAAAGCCTCTCAAGTCACTATCGTGCCTGTGCATGATTGTAACTTTTATTCTTCTCTACAAAGTCGTGATCATGATGATGCACAATTGCGACTTCCATCATCCTTTAGTAGAGTCGCGATTGTGCTGATGCACGATCGAGACCTACTGTGTTTTCTTCCTTATTTCTTGTCATGTTTGACTTAGAAACATAAGTTTTTTAGGCAACACTTTATTCTAATCAAATGTTTGTCTATGTATTATGTTTCTAATGACATCAAATTCATACATTTTGGCTTATTATCGTGTAAGTTATAATGAAAATACTCCATACTGTTCTCATCCCTCGATAGAACACAATTCTCAACTTCAAGCCAAATTTCAAGACTCTTAAGGACATATTTAAAATTCAATTCCTTTATGAAAAATGTAGCCATATGTCTCTAGTTTACTCTAGATTAAAATTAATCCAGTTTGGATATTCACAGATTAAGTTATGGCCAAAATATAGATGTATGTTCAGTAAAACACTGCTTGTAACATACTCCAGCACAATTCATTGTCAATGTTCTATTACTGCTCTATCATTTCTTTATCCTTTCACGTTGATGATTTAGTTATACCTAAATTTTCAGTTCAGTAATCTCTATACATAATTAACAAGTTCATGAATAATCACAACACAAAAATAGAACCTAATTTATACTTTGACATATCACATTTTCTGCACTTCACTAATCTTTACTTAACTTCAATTATCACAATCCTTTATACACTTTCTGCACATTTTCTACTGATTTAACTTATTAATCACTTTACTTATATCTCAAAAATTGGTTCTTCCTACACCACTCACGTATGCATCCATTCATCTTGCTACACCATTCCCGCATGCATCCATTTTCAAACATGAAAACATCATCAAAAGTCATTTACAGTACATAAAACTCAAAGCATAACTTACTTGTCTTAAGCTTCACTCTCTTCAATAAAATTCTAGAAATGGGGGGAAAAGCAAATAAGAGATTTCAGCAACAATTGAAAACCCCAAATAGTTGAAGACTTTGCAAGGTATATTATGCAAACACCAAAGACATATGAACAAGCTAGGATTCGTTAATGGATAAGCAAGAAGGAAGGTTTTTAGTGATGGAGAATTTCTGTGAAACCAACGAAAGGTACTGCAGAAATGTATTTCCTAAATGACTAGGTGGCTCCAATATGCAATGCCGCATATCTATCATGCATGTCTTACATTTGTCATCATGTGAAGCTACTAAATGTCACTTAGCTATTGGTCCACATCTCACACATTGATTTATCCATTTGTCACTCTATAATTGATCCATTTGTCAATAATTCTATTTGTCTCTTATTTCTGTATTTTTCTTAGTATAAAAATACTCCAAATATTCAAAAATTTCTGAAATGTCTCTAAAAAATGCAAAATTAATTCTAATGCACACCAATTTAATTTTTAAGACAATCAATCCATAATTAACACTTTAATCACATTAAAATCACTTATACCCAGAAAATGTCAATGAATGCAAGTACAATTATTTTCATGAGTGACAACATTATTCACGTGCATGTGTATGCCATATAATGTATGAAATGCACTTCTAAATTCTCAATAAACTCTCATATGTAGTATCCTAGGGTTCTATCCCTAGTCATAGGATAATGGAATGTTACAACGCTCCAGATTAGCATTTGCTTAATGATCCGAAAACATTTGGATGTTGATGTTCAATCCTGTATATCAACGTCATGCAATACACATCTATATTATAATCAATCCACGACAAGATGTTCACATATATATCCCAATCAAGGATGTACCACCATAATACAATATTGATGTCATATTTAATAATACATCCACCAATACAAATGAATTGAAACTTTGTCTGTCATATCGAACCATATACTATTTCTCATTTCTAGATATCTGCAAACTTTCATTTTCTCACATTATGACATATCATCATTATTCTCACTATTTCTATCAACTTAAAACTCTTAATGAATGTTCATCCATGTGACTCATGTAAATGTGACCCAGACTGGGGATCAATTGCCACTGCATGCTATGACATGTCTAAAATGCATGCACTTTGACACATATTTTGAAAAATGCCCATATAAGACACTAAGCCTGGGCTCTGATACCAGTTCTGTGGTACCTCACTCTTATAGGGCATATTCCCAAACATACCATCGGTATTTGGGAACATACTCTATGAGGGTGGCATGCTAAAACAATCAAACAATTATACTTATTGTAAATTTTTCTTCATGTATTACATGCATTTTTAGGAAACAAGAATCATTTTTGGCCCATTTTGCTCATAAACATTTCCAATCATAAGGGTCACATATAATAAACATATCATCAAAATTCCAATAATCATTTGGGCCTATTATAGTTACAAAACGTTTTTAGTCACAACTATTATTACAAACTGAATTGTAGTATACATTGTACATAATTCATACATATACAAATTCAACAGTTGCGAAAAACAAAACTTGAAAAAAAGGGTGGAAAATAAATGCAGATGCAAACTGATCCCGACCTCTATCTCTTATTCGATTTCAGCGGCTATATTCCAGTTTGGTAACTGGGTATCTCCTCTGAGCCTAAAAAATAACATTGCAATTTTAGGTAGATTTTGCAAACTTAATGAGCACATCATCCTCGATGGCTCACTCGTATCACAAAACACAATTAGTTCATAGACAATTCACATAATCATATAATACACATCACTTCACTAATCATCACGTTGAATCACATACACTTTATATTCACTTTATTCATATTTCTTATTCAGATCAATAGAAACAATTTACTGTGACCATTTAAAACACACGTATCAAATATATACACAATGCTTATGAGACCTACGTTTAATTATTGCATTGTTGTGATTGAGTCCCTGCAACTTTCCCGTATCCATTGTGGTTACTATGCTCATTAATAACTGTCTTGTATCTGTTAGAGATATCAGGCTTATTATAAATGGTGAGTCTTTGGCTCTTAATCACATTCTGAGCTTTAGATCTTTTTTGGTGGCTACTATGATCATAACTGCCTTTATCTGATCACACATTCATGTAATGGAATGCATCAAATCACATAAGTTCAGTCAATCACTTTATTGCACTTTACGCATTCACTTTCACATATCATCATACCTAAATCTGGCATTCAAAAAATATGTTGAGAATCACTTATTCTTTGCTCATTCACATTCAATGAAGCACTTCCAATATGTCCACATTTATCAAACTTCTCGGACTATTAATGTCCAGAATTATCACAATCACATTCATATAAGTAATAAATCGATACAAAAAATTAAAACAAAGCAATCAATTAATATAAGACCATCTAGTTCGATTTACAATACGTTCCATAATAGGATTTGCTTCATGATCTGGAAACTTTATGATGCTGGCGTTCAATCCTGTTTGTCAACTTTATGCAACGCACATTGTACACATATTACTAATTTGTACAATCACATAAACATTCATTCATACATATATATATATGTGTAATGTATAATGCATGCTCAATTTGACAATTCTAGGTTTGTTTCCTTAATCACATCTCTTGATCGTTCAAACGTCATCATTTGGATATGTCTAGCTTATTCGTAGGCTTACACCTTAAGAACACTTGATTATTCTAATATCATAAATCAATCATTCGTAATTTTTTTCTAGCATTATATGATCACATAATATTCAATTCTCATTCACCTTTACTTAATACATATTACTCATGTCCTTTGAATCACAACTACAGTCATATGAAGACCTTCATTCCCATTATAATCATACTTTCCCAAATTTTGATACTTTGATATCAATAATTCATTAACTATGTTATATCCTCATTTATCACTTTAAACATTTCACACATTTAATCATTTAATCCCTCATCAGTTAGATTCATTTCAAGTTTGATTCAAGCCTAAAAGCACCATAGGAAAGTGCCTAACCATTTATTATTTCAATCATCACTTAAAGGAAGCATAATTCACTTAACAGTCATTCCCATGATTGTGCTTCCTATGATTGTGGGTTATGTTAACAGATAATTTTAGCACCTTTTTTTTTCATTCCCACTATTATAGATATATTCCTACGATCGTGGGTTGTCATATCCGAAATTTTTTAGCATTTTAACTTTGTTTTCAAGACAGGTTTTTAGGTCAGTTTTGTATGACCATTATGACATAGAAAATAAGGTATTTAGACAACACCTTCTTCTAAACAAATGGTCCTATATATCTTAAGTTTCTAATGATATAAAGTTAATGCAATTTGGATGAAGTTTGGTTCAGTATTCTGTGAGTTATACCCAAAATACTAAAGACTATTCTTAAACGACGACAGCACCTAATACTCAGCTTCAAGCCAAAATTTAAAATTCTTAGGGACAGAATTGCCTTCAGTTAATCTAAATTAAAATCATTCCATTTTGGATATCTACAGATCAAGATATGCCTAAAATATATATGTCTTTTTAATGAAAACCCTCCATCTAACATATTCCAGCACACTTAATCATCATTTTCATCCTAGTTCATCTCTTTTTAAGAACATCACATAAACATCCTTCTTACGTAAAATTTTAACTTTCATTATATGAAACGATAACTTAAACCTACTTATTTTCTTATCCACGTTACATCATATCCTTCATCACCATTTTATGATCATGCTAGCTCTAACCCATCATCAATATGTTTCAATTAACAAACTAAGAAGAACAATAACATATTACTTACTTGTTTTGGCTCCAAAGTTGAAGATCACATAACCCTAACTCCCAAACATCACACGATGATCATCATTTGTAAAGGAGAGATTAGGTTTTTTCTTGTGACAAGATGAAGGAGATAACATGTTCTTAAAGAAACAAAGTGAAGGAGTTGAACAAAATCAATGTGTTGAAGGTTGGTGAGAAAATGTCATGAGGTGGAGAAAAAAATGAAGAATGAAATGAAGAAGAGAACAAAAGACAACATATAATGAAAATGAGAGTGAAAGACTACAAAGTTGATCTTTCAAGATATTATCACTATGGGTTATTATGACACCCACCTCTTAATATCCAAAATAAATGCTAATGCCTTCTTATTCATGCTATTACATATCTCTTAGTAATCAATACATTTGTTTTACAATTTCTAATCCAATTGTCTCCCAATTTTCAATGACACCTGTCATTAAATCCTAATGTCACTTTTTAGTGATTTCTACTATCTTTTAACACTAAATTCTACTACCATTTATCATTTGTCTTGCCATTTGGCATCTTTCCTATTCCAAAAATACACATAATTATTAGAAATTTCCCATATTTCACTAAAAATTCTAAATCAACATTTATACTTACCAAAATAATTTTCGAAACATTTCATCCACTTTCACATCTGAATCACATCAAAATCATTTATATCCTAGAATATGTCAAATGAGTGCATGAACAGTCATTGTAATGTGATCAAATATCAATAATCACGTGTGTTTATGCTTATACTAGTGATATGCATGTAAATGCAATGCATCTCACATACTCTTTATGCTATTTCTCATGTATCTTGGTTTAGGATCCTTTGTCCTAACCCTTAGTATAGAAATGGGGTGTTACATATGTACATTCTAGTGGGGTGGATTGTGTTTCGCATTAGGTTGAAGCAGTGACATCTCCAACCAATGATGGAAAGAAGGTGCAAAAGTTCATCAAATAGTTATTCAATCAATTTGGAGCGCCATGTACGATAATAAGTGATGGACGTACACATTTCTGTTGTAGATATTTTGATGCCCTTTTAAAAAGATATGGAGTGAACCATCCTGTTGTCACCCCCAACATATACCCTAGAAGTATTATAGCATTTTTAGGGTGTATAAAGAAATGAACATAATGAATTAAATGCATCTTAGTAAGAGATATAATGGTACGTAATGCAAAAGACAAGGGTAAATGGGTAATTTGTTCATTTCAACATGATCATACCTTTGTAATTTAGCCATATCTTGGTCTATCGACCTCTAAATTGGATACTTCCAATTGAACTTAAGCTGGAGATAAATCTAAAAATTTCATGAAGGAATTGAAATTTTATTGTTCCTTTAAGAGTTTTGAATTTTGGCTTTAAGTTGAGTTATGGCTGTTGTCCTTATTTGCTAACAGTATGTAAATTTTGGGTATAACTCACGGAATAATTAATGAAATTTCAAGAAATTTACTTCATTAGAAAACTAAGACATAGGGGAATGAAATTAATTTATAATATTCTAGGCTAATGTGGGAGGCAAAGGAAGAAGAAGGACAAATATGCAATTTTTATAAACTTAAACACATGAATCAATTGGATTAAGGCATGTGTGACCAATGATGATAAAGCATGTATGTCCAATAGGAATTAAGTATATGTGTGAGTCATGAAAGTTTTGGAATGGGGATATGGAGAGGGGAGATGCCCAACATCTTGGGGGTTCTAATTTTATATTTTTCTCCTCTCCATTTCAACTTCTTCATCCCATCATTTTTCATGTAAGAAATCAAGCCAATCTTAGCTGGAAATCAAGGTAAAAGTTGGGGATTTGCTCTGCACCTTTATCTCTTCTTACTTTGCTTATGAAAGAATGAAATTATAAGGTTGGAACTAGGACTGAGAGGTATACTTTTGGTGTTTCTAGTTGGTGAGTCAAGCAAAGCCAAAGAGGAAGGGAAGGAAAGGCAATAGAATACCTACTTTGTCAATTTTGAGGTTTGGGACTTCACTTAGTTAATTTCTATATTTATGAACATCTGAATGAGTAAAAAGATTCATTTGGATGTGTAATGGTTGCTAAGATGATATGTTGTTGCTATTTTGATGTTATCTTGTATAGAATTGGTTGAATATGACAAGGATTATTATGTAGTGGAATTCTATCCAGGGTTTGTTTGAGTCAGTCACATTGTTTGAGTCATAACTTAGCATACATACCTTCAAATTGTGTGACATTAGTTGAATATGAAACATATGACATAGGGATAATGTCTTTAGAAGGGACTCTAACTTAATTCGGGCTTTATGACTATGTAAATTGAGATCGAAAATGGTGACCTGGTGCTACACTATTTTTAGAGCAGCTTGTGATATTTTGCCTATATCTCATATTTTACAAGTCCAAATGGTCTGATTGTTAGTGCTATAGAAATTATAGATATAGAGAAAATTTTTATAGAAGATCTATAAACCTAATTGTGACTTTTTCTATGTTCATATTAAGGAACAAATAGTGGTATTAATGGAGAGAGTGTCTATCATGGTCGTGGCATTATTTTTATTTATGATTTCTACTGCATCTTACCCAAACCTTTATAAACGTGTATGAAAATTTTCAAACACTAAGAATTAAATGAAATAGGACTTACAATATGTGAATTGGGTGATTGAGCATTGGAATTTAAGATTGAGCATGATGCATTACATAAATGATTTATTTGCATATGTATTGCTCATATGTGTATAGTATGATGATACAAGTATGATTTTGACACCCTTCTAATGGTGATTAGTTATGAATTGCATGTATGAAAATAGATACAGATTTTACGACTTGAAATGTATACCATATGATTTGTTAATATATGAATTGTGAAATTTACAAATGGTTAAAGGAAATGTTAAAGTGCCTGCTTTATTTTCTTGATTATGGATAGATAGGCATGCCTATAAGGTTATAGTGCAGTTGTTACAGTTTGATACCATCAGTGCCCATAGATTGATACCTTTGGGTATCCACAGTTTGATACCTTCAGGTATCCATGTTTGATATCTTCGAATATCCACAACACCCGTTATCCACATCCACAGAAAATGTTCAGACATAACACAGAAAGTAAAGTAAAGAGATATAAATAAGAAATATAGTATGAAAACATAAATAATCGGTATATGAATGAGCATTTGCATTTGTATTGATAATTTATATCGTTGAGTGTTGAATATCAATGTTTGATTTTTGAAGGTGAATTTATGGTATATAAAAATATTGAAGCATGTTTATATTATTTATTTGATTAAGTATGCGATCATTATTTATATTTGTGCGATGTTCATGAATGTATGTGCTTGGTGGATGAATACTGTGAGTGGTCATCCAAACTAAGTGTTTCCCTACCAAGCTTTCAAGCTTAGCACAGGTGTTAATTTATATAGGTCTAAGTCATAGGAGAGAGGTAAAGGGAACATTTGTAGGGACTAAGGACAATAGATGGAAGAAAGAGTACTTTTGGAAGGCATTTTAAGTTAAATATGATTGTATATGTAATGGTTAAAGGAAATTCTATGTTTTCTTTTTTGTTAACATGTAAATGTAAAAATGTTTAACTATTATTAAATGATAATGTTAAATGTTGGGGACTTTTGTAATGTTTATATGTATAGCATTGAACCGAAATGTGTGTTGTGAATGTATGTACAAGAAATTGGTTGCCTGATGCATGAACAGTTGTAGGTTCCATATTGGGGGTGTTACATTTTATAGTATCAGAGCAATTTTTAGCCTGTTCTAACCAATAAGATTCTAGTAATGTATGATACAGTTTGGTTTTAATGTTGGCCTAATATAGATGCTCGTATTTTCATATAAATAATAGAGGTGGAAATACCTCGTGAAGCTAATGAGGAGTCAACTGATAGCGTGGTGGGGAGAGACCAATCGGTTTTGGGTCCTCCTAGGCCTCCAAAGAGTGTGTGATAGAATGTTATCAGTAGAATAACTGGCTTATAATATGCGTGTGATTAGTCCATTGCGCTAGAGTATATATGTGAATAAAATGTATAGAGATTGCCCTATTTTGGTCCATAGGAAATAGTTTGTAGTTGATCGGATATAGTTACTCACCCATGAATTTGAATTGATCTTGGGCATGAATTGGTTGTCCAAATACCAAGCTATAGTTGATTGTGGGTTAAAAACAGTTGTGCTCAAAAATTCTGATGGTTTAGAAACAATAGTGCATGGTATTGTGTCTAATCATTTGAATATTGTAATATAAACCATACAAGTAAGAAAACTTCCTAGAAAAGGTTGTGATTTGGATGTAATATTTGATTCAAAAAGGGAGAAGGTGAACTTACGACACATACTGGTAGTAAATGAGTTTCTTGATATGTTTTCAGAAGAGTTAGCAGGTTTGCCACCAAAGAGGGAGCTACAGCTATCTATTTAGATTGTATACACTGTATAGAATGTCTCTTATAGAGCTAAAAAAGTTAAAGATTCAATTACAAGAGTTTTTGGACAAGGATTTTATCTAGCCTAGTGTGTCACCATAAGGATATAGGTATGAATTTTGAGGATGAAATTCTTTTTAAAGGGTAGAGAAATGTAACACCCCAATACATAACCTAAAAGTATTATATTATGTCTAGGGTGTATTAACATGTGAAAATAACGAATTAAGTCCGTCATAGTAAGAGATATAATGGTACTTAATGTAAAAGACAAGCGTAAATGGGTAATTTGTTCATTTTGACATGATCATACCTTTGTAATTTGGCCATATCTTAGTTTGTAGACCTTAAAACTGGATAATTCCAATTGTAAGTTAAGATAGAGACATAGGTTTAAAACTTTCATGAAGGAATTGAAATCTTATTGTGCTTCTAAGATTTTTGAATTCTTCCTTGAAGTTGAGTTATGGCTGTCGTCCATGTTTGCTAACAGCCTGTAATGTGTTTGGTATAACTCCCAAAATAATTAAACAAATTGCATGAAATTTATTTCATTATAAAAATAAGAAATTGGGAATGAAACTAATTTATAAGATTGTAGGTCAACGTGGAAAGTAGAAGAAAAAGAAGGACTAATATGCAATGTTTCTAAAGTTAACATACGGAATAATTGGATTAAGGCATGTGCGACCAATAATAATAAATCATCTGCGACCAATAGGAATTAAGCATATGTGTTAGTCTTGAAAGTTCTTGAATGGAGAAATGAAGAGGGGAGATGCACAACATTTTGGGAGTCTAAGTTCAAATTTCTCTCCTCTCCATTTCACCTTCTTCATCCTATCATTTTTCATATCAGAAATCAAGCCAATCTTAGGTGCAAAATAAGGTAAAAGTAAGGGATTTTCTCTTCACCTTTATGTCTTCTTACTTTGCTTATAAAGGAATGAAATTATAGGTTTGTAAGTGGGATTAAGAGGTATACTTTCGGTGTTTCTAGTTAGTGAGTTGGGTTGTTGGCCCCCAATTTTTTTAGTTGAATTAAGCATGATAGTTTATGTAATAAGCATGAAATTTGAATTTTTTCCTTATAATGAATTATGAGATCATGATAGAATTATTATTGGAGTTTAATTATTTATTCCAATGTTAGTAGGATTTTATTACATTGGTTAATTAAATTAAAGTAGTAAGAGCGTATGAGGGCAATTTTGGCATGTTACTATATTTAAGAGTCATGAAGCATTAAAGGAAGGGTAAAGTGGACTTTTAACACTCATTAAGGGCAAAATTGGAAATGGAAAAGTGTTGTCTTGCTTTTAAGAAGGAGAAAAACATGAATAAGGAGAGAAAGAAGAGAATAATGAAAATAGAATAGAGGAGAGGAGAGTTTCAGTGGTTTGAGAGAAAAGAAGAGAGTTGAGCTAGGGTTTCTTCATTTCTTAGCTTTTGAGAGAAATTTTGAGATAGTTCAAGAAGAGAAAAATATAGAGGAAGAGAAGAGCTTCTATTAGAGCCAAGAAAATCATTGTTTAGTGAAGATTCAAGGTAAGTTAATGTTTAATTTTATGGATTTTTGGAAGAGTTTCGGTTCAAAAAGCTTAGGAAATGCATAGGTATAAATATTCTAGGATCAATTTCATGCATAAGTTTCTTTGAGTTTTCCAATTGGAATGGATTTTGAATAGAATTTTGTCAATGTTGAAGGGAGGCAAGAGAGACAAGAGGAGCTAGAGGAGGAACATCCTTGACCAAGTTTTCAAG
>JANQBM010006585.1:0-12771 GCA_025594535.1 Erythroxylum domingense | reverse complement strand
TAAAAATCTTGTGATTTACAGTTACAGTTTTAATTTATTTACATGTATGTGATGCCATGTGGAGTTTAGTAGTGATCACACGTGGCACTCCCTTATCTTAGGATATGTATCGGAATGACCTACGGGCGTCCCGGTGCGTACCCTAGGATAAAGGGGTGTTACACACACATTAATAATTATTTGGTCAATCAAACTTCATAACTAAACCTAAGTACATTTTCATGAAAAGTTAAGCTACTTACAAGTTCAATAGGTTTTTATTAGAAAACATTCTTTTTTGTTACTTTTTACGGACATGGATCTAGTCTTTTTACATGGAGGCAAACATTGGTGATGAATGCTGATTCGATTACTCGACTAAGTCATATTTTTAGTGAATTGTTTAGTTGTAATGTCATTATAGCCTTTTGACGCTAAGGCACACATTTGTGATGTGTGTCAATCCGGTTACTCGGCTACATCATGTTCTTAACTGGCTACTAGCTCTATTGATAACCCGAAGGCTAGCGAAATAGTTATTTATTTAAAATTTATAAAAACTTTTTCTTCTTTTTTTTAATGCCTACCTTGTTGTTTTAGTTACTCGTTTTTATAAAAAAAATACTAGCAAAGCTACTTAATAAAAAAACCTAAAATTATGAATGAATGTGATAACTTATAGGGCGATAAACTATGTGACCTAAACACACTAACATAATAATATGCAAAATTTACACTCAAAGAAAAATACACAACCCTCCCTACACTTGAACAACTCATTGTCCTCAATGTGAGAAGGAGTAAACAAACGCACATAGAAGGAAATAACATAAAATAAAATAAAACAAAAATAAAGACTAAATTTAAGAGAAAAGGGTTAGAAACAAAATCTTACGTTGATGGAGGTAGTGATGGTGAGGTGTTGAGACCAAATCTGCTTGACGTTTGAGATTATTGTCTTCTCTTGGAATTGCTTAAAGAGAGTAAGAGAATTAGTAATCACAGATAAACTCAAATCAATAAAATTTTATTTAAAATTTAAAAAAATCTAACTAAACACAACAATTTAAATCTAACTACCAACCGTGCTAATTTATGGTCATTAGCTTGACCTTGTATCATTGGAAATTCAACTGGGATCAATTATGAGTGGCTTGCTTCCACCCTTTTCATTCAACATCAGTTTTGTAACCTGTAAGTAAGCTACAAATTGCAAAATGATCAAAAGCACAATATTGATAAAATTATGAAAACTAATTAAACTTAGTAATGTCCTTTTTTTGGGGGAACTGTTAACAAAACAGGGAATAACAAAACTCCCTGAATCTTCCATAGAATCTAGCAGTTTGCCCAGTAGGAGTATGAGTTGTTCTCTTTTTGGTTTTTCCTCATTGCCTTCATCTCCTCTTCTTCTTTAGCTTCTTGAAAAGAGACTTCCATAGCTTCTTCAAACCTGATGTTTGTTATCAATTATTCTTCGTCCTCTCATTCCTTCAAAGATTCGTGCAACTTAATTTTTAAATGAGTCGCCCTCCTTCTAATTCTTTAATACATTATTCATATTAAATGTCAATTGGTCATCACTAATCCGAATGATGAGGTTCTCTTCAAGGACATCTACCTAAGTTTTTTCGATGTTCAAGCATGGTATACCAAGATCTAGGGAATAATAGGGAGGGTTATCATTCTTTTCTTCATCCTCTTTCTTCATCTCTTAGTCTTCTATAAGATAGGGCTCAGCTTGATTTCCCATTGGTTTTTCTTGCTCTTCCCTATTTCTAAGTATAATAGCCTCATATTACTCTCGTTGATGTAATTCTATATTGCTCAAAGAGTCTTCCACACTTCTATTACAAAATTCACGAGAAAGTTGTCTCAGTTGAATCTCCAAGTTACGAATAAAAAAGGCATGATTTTCTGTTACTTGATCAAATTACTCTTCCAATCTCTTATAGGTCTCTTCCATGTCTGTTAGCTTATCCATGATTTTTTCCAATTTGTAATCCCATGAACTGAACTCATTTTGCTGAAATCTTAATAGGTCTTGATCCCCAATATGAGTACTTACACTATTAGAACAATAGAAAACAGGGTGTTTTTGCCACCCCAAAGTGTGTGTGTTTGTATAAGGATGATGATTTCTCTAACTAAATTGGGGCTCATTGAAATCTACAAGAGTCCTTTGCTCCCTATAATATATATCGTCCATGATCGCTATCCTTTCTTGATATCTAATTTTCTAGATTCTTCATCACTACCTTGTGATGTCTAAGTCAATGTGTTTTCAACTTTTCGCCCAAACTTCCTACATTCTTCCCTTCTTGTGATTGGGTACCACAATCATAAAATATAGTGAAATGCCTTAGACTACAAGAATTAAATTAATTCTATATTTCCCCGGTAACAGCGTCAAAAACTTGATCAGGGCAATCTTATAAACTGTTAATATTCCACAAGCATACGATTCATAACATAGTATTAAAGGTGTCGATCCCATAAGGAAAGAGAGTATTCTAATCCTAAAATCTAAGGCTAGAAAACTATAAAACTGAAAATAAAACATGCAACAGTAATTAATTATGAGAATTGAGTTTAACTAATCAAATTAGAAATTAAACATAAAAGTATTAATAAGTGAGCAATATGCAATCACAATAGAAATCAACCTAAGGAATTTACCAATTTATGAGAAAGGAGATTTTACTTATCATTAATAATAACCTAGCTGATTATATGTCAATGGAGTGTCAATTCTAAACTATCCTAGGGTTGATTACTCTCTCGCGAGTTATAACCATTAAACCCTAAATTATAAACCCTAATTAGATTATGAAATTTGCAATCTCTCAATTCACAAATTATCTAAAATCCTAATTAGATCTGAAGCACTCTAAGAGACTGTCGAAAGATCACACATGATCTCTCTCCACACAATTACCAATATGATTTGTCATGGTTTCTATTAAATTGTCTAACTCTTATTAATTCGATTTAATCATTTTTCATTCAGTTCACCCTCTCAGTTTATTATCAAATTATTTAAGAGCAAAATCAAATGAAGACATTCATCCAATAAACACAATCAACTAAATTATCATTAAATCAAAATAAAATCCTGAAGGAGAGTTTAGAACATCTTCACTATTCCAAATTCTATCATCATACTATCCATCACAATTCTATACATAAATAAAATTCGAAATAAAAAGGAAATAGTAACTTAGAATAGACAATAGAAGGCAGCGACGTCTAGAAATCTCCTGATCCAGGAAGCACGTCTAGTCAACTTCGTCTTCCTGTTCCTTTTTCTTCTTTCTCTCTCTCAGTATTCTCTCTTTAAGGTTTCAAGTGTGGCTGATGCAAAAAGTTCCTTTGTGTTCCTCTTAATATTCTTTAAATAATCTTTTATGTTTTGGGTAACCTTAGCATCTTTCTAAGGTTTGAATAAAACCCCTCCGTTATTTGGCATTGACCCTAAAACACTGATAAACACATCAAGGTATCGCAAAAATGTAAGATTTAAGCTCAAAAGCTTGTACTAACCCATAAAATACTTAAAACATAAATAATTAACAAACGAACCCAATTCTAACCTAAACACATACTAAATGATCAAATTAACAGCTAAACACATATCAAACTATGCCCTAAAATATGATGTACTTTACATTTATCAGATTGTTTTATCGAATTGTGAGTTCCTCTATTAGGTTTAACTCTAATTTGGAGAATTTATGTCATACTATTTTTAGGGTTGTAATCAAATGGTTCCAACTACAGTAGATATATTCATGTAAGGATTTATCAATCTCTATATTATGAAATTTGATTATGATATAATATTCTGAATCTATTAGAACCTATATTAAACACGTAGTTGAATCAGAATAGATCAATCAACACAGTTGCATTAAATAAAAACATTAAAATATGTTAAACCATAAACACAGATTTCATATTACCTAGACACTAAAGAAATTTAGTTACACATGATAGAAAACAAAATCAAACATAAACACAAAGATTGATGAATAGAAAATAATAGGTTCATAATTCTAAATCTCCCCTTTATCTCCTATCAAACGTTCTTTGCAAAATAGGGGTTTGATCTTGTATTCTCTTGGATCTTTCGATGATTTCTTCTTGTTTCCCACTTCTTTGGATTAAAATCACCCCTTGAGTCACCTCTCAAACTCTCTGAACACCTATGCACATCTGCCCCTTGATTTTACCTCCAAATATGTATTTTTATAGAAATTTTTAAGATCTTGGGTGATGCATGGTCTGATACACAACCGTGTATAACCTTATATAGAATTCGCAATTTGGCCCAACCTGAGAGAAGTACACAGGCTAATGCACGGTTGTGTATCACTTTTTTGCTTCAAATCTTCATTTTATACCTTATTTTCATCCGAATTCTTCTCCTTTAAGTTTATAAAGGAAATTATAACCTATAAACACATTTGGAACAAATTATATGCCAAGTATACAATAAAAGTATAAAATATCAAGCAAAAATACATCAAATATGGGGTATAATTATGGTTAATTATGCATCAAAGATCCTCACACTTAATCTTTTGCTTGTCCTTAAGAAAATCATAATTAAAATTAGAAATCTTACAACATCTACCCTTCGTTGATCTTAAACTATCCATTCATTCTATAAATCATTATGTCATTTTAAATGAAATTAACATACGATTAGAATCAAATTATCCTATAGCTTCCTAAGCAATATTACTAGAAATCACATCAATAATCACATTAAAATTAAAAAAAATCTTAAACCTTCACACCCTCATTAATATTTCACTTAATATAGTCAAATGTCTAAGGTGAAAAGTATCAAAACTCTTAACCAATGCATAGTAAAACTGTTACCATATGCTTGCAATATTATAACATCTCCACCACTTATGTATAAACTATAAGCATAAATCAAAAGGTCTTTATAAAGGTTATAATGGGGTTTACGTATGGTATAGTTGGAATAACAAGAAAGGGCCAAATTGAAGAAAATTTACTATGAGAAATTTCAAGAAACTTATTTACAAATACGTGGGCCCTTTTATTACAATTCTATTAGTACCTTATACTTATTCAAAACTTTTTATGCTTGTTTTTTCCAATGAAAAATAATAGATCAATCAGTACTACAATTAAATAAATAATGGACCTCTCAACATTTTACAAGTTTCAAACAAACATATAATGTAAATAACCTTCAGGGTTCAAAAAAATTAAAAAGCCTTCAAATAAAAACAAAATAAAGGTTAATATGTGGTTTTAATCAATGAAAAAGGCTAAGGTTCAACTTGATTACTCCTAAATGATATTTTTAAGGTAAGGTAATAATCAAAGAAATAGGTTAACACAAATTATGGAATCTAAATGCCTTTATCACTTCAATGATTCTAATTTAACAAATATAGTCTCAATATGTGTAATAAAAGCAAGTTTTAGAATTGTTGAACTATACATGATAACACATATGAAAGAATAAAAGGGCTTAAAAAAATTTTAAATTTTCGCTCTTAGGCTCAAAAGCTCACAAAAAATAGGTATATATGTGTAAATAGTTTGAAATGTCATTAAAATTGATTTTGTCAATGAATACTCAAAATATAACTTAGAAAAATAATTCTATTCTAACTATTATCCTTTTGCATACCAATTCGATCAATATTCAATAATGAAATACAATATTGATGGACAGATTTTAATTAATTCAGAATATTAGTTTATAAATTTTATAATCAAGATTATAATAACCTTAAAGAAAAAGTTAAAAATTCATTAACTCCTTCCCCACACTTAAAGTTTTACATTATCCCTAATGTACACAACATAAGTATATATAATAAGTGAGAAGAGTTAGTGATACTTTCCTGAAATGAAAATTTTTCTAAATTTTGATCCATCCAATTTAAGATTACAACCTTGCAAAATATAAGAAAAAGGGATAAAAAGAAACAAAATAAATAAAATTATCATATAACATAAATAAAATTATGAAATAAAAACATCATTAATTATAATGTTATAGAAAAAATAATTAATGAAAAGAAAATAATTAATAAATACAAAAGATAAAGAAAAAAGGAAGAATATACAAAACTAAGTATCTCCCACATCTTGTGATCTTGGCTAATTTGGGGGCTGGAAATCAATGCCTAGATGACTTACTATTATGAGCATCAGCTTTACCATCCATCCAAGACCTTAGCTCACCTAATTTTATACCTAAAGTCTCCAATCGCCCTACCTACTATAAAAGCTCTACTTGCTAAAGTGGGAGTATTCATTGAGTTCTAATAAGTGGGCCTATCCATTTCTCTATTAAAGTTATCTTCAAATGAGTTGGATTATGAAACATAGCTCAGGGACCTCTTAGAACCTCCTCATCTGGTAATGCCTCATTTGGTTCTAGTGGCATGGTTATGGTTATTTTGTTATGGGTTGCTATACTACTGACTACTCCACTCTATCTCCACCATCCGGTACTGGCTCGTTGGGCTCCCTAATAAGCCTATCTAGCATCAATACAAGGTTGAGTGCAACCATGGTCATCATCTCCCACATCGGTGGTAGTTGATCGAATACACCCAATCTTTGTGCCAATTGGATTGTGTAAGATCCAATATACATTTTGTCGACCTTTTTGTCTTCATTTTAATATTGGATAAATTAGATAAGGGTGTGTCCCAAGTGAATATGTAATTGCTCACTCATACTCTAAAGATACTAAATGTCTATGTTCCTGACGATTCCCCAGCTATCTCCTCGACCTCTAAGCGTGTGGCTCAGGATACAATGAAAGCATCTAAGTATTGGATGGCATAAGGTTGAGGCCTTAAAAGTGTTTAGATCATAGCCATCCTTAGTGTTAATCCTACTTCAGAAATGTAGGGGAGAAACTTATACAAAAGATCATACCGTAATGTTAGGTTGTTTATTATCCCAGCATACTCCTAGTCATAAGAATCTATGGTGATAAAGAACTCAGTGTATCTCAACTGATGCATGTCCCCCATAATTTTAAACTAGACGGTATTGGGGTTATACTTATCGCAACATCCCTTCTCCATAGAGAATGTGGAGAGGATCTTTAAGGTAAGCTCTCTAAATAAAGGTTCCATAATTTCAAAGAATCAGGACCAAACTCCTATACCATGAGCTCTTGAACCTATTAGGCTAAGCCAACCTGTTCCAATGGCTTTCAGTTGATGTATCAATTTGTGTTAAATTTCTTATCCTTCAGTCGCTGATACTATTCCTCTTAAGCCTCGACTTTTAATAGTAGCATCTGTGCCCTTTTGGGGGGTTAGATTATTATAGAGGATTCACCTCTTTGCCTCTTTCATGGAGTTTTCTTTTCACGTAATGATCATATCATCTTTTTTTTAATTTAAAATATATTAAAATAATGAAGGAAATGGAAATAAAAGTTGGAGTAACATTAGTAACAGTGAAGGGAGAGCAAACCCATCCCTACAAGAAACTAAATGACGCTGTATAGGAAAAACAATGAAACGACTCCATTGTAGACCAAACAATAATGATTTACAAAAGCACCTTTAGGGTGAAACCGTTTCCCCCATCTGTATTTAGCTCTAGAAGCTTCCAAATTAGAGTGAGTATTGCAAGGTTCTCTTCAACTCTCTCTACTGATAGCTGTCAAGGTAAAGGTTTCTGGGTTCTAGTTGTTTCTTCCTCTGATTCTTGACTTTTGGAGTCTCTGATTCGGTTTCTTTTCACTTCTTCTTCAGGCGGTCTGCTTATATGTTGATTCCAGTGTTAGCGAATGATCGAGATACTACGAAGACAAAGACATCCATCTATAGGTAAAGTTAGATATGTTCTTCTTCTTCTTTTAAATACGGACCTTTCATAAAGAGCAAATCTGAATATGTTTCCTCTCGCCGATGTTGATTCTACTGATCTTCTGAGGGCAAGAACGCGATGGAACCCGCTACTTCCAGAGTCTGCCTCAGTTGTGTCTGGACATTTATAGGTACGGTCTTCCTTCATTCTTTACTTTGTTGCAGCTCTATTTTAATAGTTGATTCTCCATAATACTGCTAGATTAGGGAAAATTGCTTCTGACCTGGTAGAGTAGAGGAGTTTCTCTCTGATTCTACCAACTAGAGATTTAAGAACCAGATTCCTTGTACATCGTTTTTGCTAGAATCTGCTGTTGTTTCGCTGTCGCCATATCTCCTTAATAGAGGAGGCAAATGAGATATCATATATATACTCATTATATTTAGGAGTGTGGGTCAGTTGAAGAAGCCACTCAATGGCTTCTGTAAAGGTTGTACCTGCATTAGAAATAAAGTTTAGTGCCTTTATTCGCTCCCATATGAACTGTCAGAGGGACAATTGAAGAAAAGATGTTCCCTTGTCTCTGCTCTAATAGACATGAAATGTAGTCGATCTGTAGTACTTAACCTATTGAGCAGCAATAGCCATAAATACTTGGCATTAGTGATTTGTGCCACACAATAGGAAACCAAGTTTGTCCTGAGCTGTTATGATTCTTCCACTTGCTAAATTTTGTAGTGCTGAAGGTATTGTCATAGGAGGTAGTCCTCTCTTTGCAGCTTAGGTTGATAATTAGGTGTCAGATATTGATCATGTCATCTTACCGACAACCTTAAACAAGTATAAGAAAATTGACATATAAATTACGAAGATACATTGTTCCTTACACTTAGTTTCGATCATGCTCATAACCTACTAATTGCAAAAACAATCTATTTATGAAAAAATTAAACAATCAAATAATTAATCAAACAACACGAATGAAGAAATAAACAGTTAAACAAATTTAATTAGGAAATCACTTAATAAACTAATTAATCTTAAAATTAAAATTAGAAATTGTGAAAATAACAATTAATCTAACTTAATTATTAAACTACAATTCTAGCCCTAAAATTGAAATTAAAAATCCTAATTACCAATTACATAAAATTGACATAATTAAACACTAAATCCACGTAGTTAAACACAAACTGAACCTTAATTAACATATGAAATAACTAGTTAACTTAACTAAACACAAAATATCTCAATTAAACATGTAATGAGAAATAATTGCAAGTTTATGCAAATTAAGTTAAATTTTCACCCAATTCATATGCAATTAATCGAATTAAATCATTACAACAACTAGTTGATGATTAAATTCAACTATTAACTATAATTAGGCATAAAATCACAAAAATTCTCAAAAAATCCCGAAATAATGAAATTGGCATTTTTGATTGCAAAATTTGCAAATAAAACAAAACACATAATGAATCACGTATAAATGAGTTAAAGCAACAAGAAAACTTAGGTTTTGCTAATTTGGCTTAAAAATGCAAAAATTAGGTTAAGAGAGAGCAAAGGCGACGACGACAATGAGAGAGAGAAAGTAAAGAGTGAAAATTTTGAGAAGTTAGGGCTTTTTAAGGTGTATCGCAGGAGTACACTGTAGTATCCTGTCTCTCAAATTGTTAAAGGATTTAAAGTGTTAGACTATTGAGTCACATGAGTGGCATCATATAGAATGAATTTAGTACATTTATGACATAATTTTATGATTGTATTCTAATGCATAATATTAGCATACACACATGAATTATAATTTTGGTACACTTTGCTAAAATAGTATATGCAATCAATTGACATATTCTAGGGTATGAAAGGTTTGGAATGAACATGATGCAAATTGTGAATTATTATGTCTTGAATTTTAGTTTGATAGACTATAATTTGTATTTTGAAATTTATTATTACAATTGGGAAATTTATGAATTAATATGTACATTTGGGCTAGGAAAAATGTCAAGTGATAAGACAAGTTGACACATGGCAGTAGAAATAAATGACACATGGCAGTAAAATAAGTGACATATGACATTAGGATTGAGTGACAAATGGCTTTGGGCAAAAAATGGCTTGGAGATTGAGGGACAATGGACTAAGCAATTAACTGACTTATAGTACCATAAGTAAAATACATGTGGCAAGTGTCTTTTTATGACAAGTGTTATAACACTTACCACACATCTATACCCATGACACTCACACTTGACATAGCCATCTTTTCTTTTGTTTTGCTATATGCTCTCTGCTTCTTCTTCTTCTTCTTCATCGATGACACTCACAGTGTTGAGTTGCTAACATTAAACACCTTTCCACTCTAAGATTTTGCTTTTTTCTTCTTGTTGATGAAAACCCAACCTATTCCACCTTAAATTGGTGATGATCAAGTAAGCTTGGGGGCTAGGTAACTTAATGAATTGAGGAAGTTTTTTAACTAAATAAGTAAGTATAATATTGGTCTTCATGGCTTGTTTTAATAGAAACATTTATGATGATTGTTTTAGGGATGGATTGATTATAATAATGGTGTTTGATGAGTGCTAGAATATTGATGAATGAATGAATATAATTATGTTCTATTTTTGTGTTTATGATAAACAATATTCTATGAGTTTTAGTATGTATGATTTTGAGTTAGAATTTAGGTGAATTTGATGAGGAATTGAAGTAGAATTTATGAATTATTAAGAAGATGTTTGATTTTAGTAAGATAATATTAGAAATCTGGAAAATTTGAAGGAGAATGGAGAGTAAAATTTATGAATCATTCATCCCACAATCATGGGAAGTCCCTCCATGATTGTGGGAAATGTATTGGAAGTGAAATTTTCTCTTTTATGTGATTGTTGAACTAACTAAGGATAAGTTACTTTACTTTGGTGCATTTAGACTTGATTTAGGCTTGAAATGAACCTAGTTTGATGTTGGATTAATTGGTTGAAGTGTTTGATAAATGTAGGTTGTTAATTGATGTTATAACTTAAGAAAGGATTGTTTTATATCAATGTATATAAAATCTGGAATTTATGAGTGATATAGGAATGAAGGTGTTCTTAAGAATACTACTGTAATCTAAAAGACATAAGTAAGATCTACTAAGTAGAAATGAATAAGAGTTTAGATATTGTGTGATTTTGTAATGCTAGAAAAGGATTGGTGAATTTATGATTGATGAATTTAGAATAATCAAGTTTTTCTTGAGGTATAAACCTAATTGCAAACTAGTTATATACAAGCTTACCTTCCTGAGTTGGTATTAGATTATATGATTTGCTTATGAGTTGGATTGTGAATTGTCCTTGTGTTTTGATTTGAGTTAGCACATCAATGATGGTTCAGTTAATGAGTTTACAAACTCATCAAAATTGCAACGTTTTCTTTCAAGTTTAGAAGAGATCTATCTAATTTAGTTGAAGTAACTACTGCATTTAGACATAAGCTAGTGGTCGAGATCAGTTGTACCTGTAAATGTCTTCAGTTATTTTGTACCAAGAATTGTATTTCTTAACTGTTGTACAATATATGTGTGAATTCTGAAATGTAATGACATTTATGATTAGATATGTTTGTAAAAAAGATGGGCCAAAATGAATATTGGTTTACTTAAAATGTGTTTGATGTCTAAAAAATTTGTAACGAGTTGTTTTGATTGTCTTAACATTCCATCCTAGTAGAGTATGTTCTCGAATATTCATCGATACATTTGGGCATATGCTCTATGAGAGTGGTATGTTACATTTTGGTATCAGAGCCCAAGTTTAGCATCTTACATGGGCATTTTTGTCAAGTTACATACATCTTAAACACATCATACATTGTCATTATCGATTAATGTTCAATTAAGCACGAAAAGGCAACTGGTCCCCAGTCTTATTTGCATTTAAATAAGTAACATGCATAAATACTTGTTTAGAGTCTGAACTGTTAGAAACAATGAGAATAATGATTTTTTGTCAAAGGGTGAGAAAATGAAAGTTTGTTGATATCTTGAAATAAGAGATATTACATGGTTTGATATGTTAGACATAGACTCAGTGTATTTGTATTTGTGGTTATATCATCAAATACAAAATTAGTATTATGCTATGATTGTATACCTTTGAATTGATGTGGACGTGAATACATTTTTATGGATTGACTAAGAAAGACAGAGATATAGACAGAGATGATAAGATTTAAGATGTACAAGCAAAGTTAGAAGAAACCAAAATTTATTATTATCTTGACAGGTTGAATTTTGAACTAGAATGGTTGTATAATTATTGCGTTAATAGTTTATGACTTAGTATAAGGTTATATTAGTGAATTTGGGATCAGAATTTCATGATGGTTACATATCTTATATTTCTGAATTGATTGAGAACATACGTATGTAAGATGAAATAAATGATAACTGGAAGATGAAATAAATGATAGCGATATATGTCGAAGTCCTCAAGATTAAGTTTATTAGTTATTATGAATGCAGATCCAATAATGTGGTTACCTTGAAGAATGATTTTACAGAGCTCATAGGTATTATAAACTTAGATATGGTACAGGGAGTGATCTATGACATATTGAATGCTCTTAAGTCCTAGTCCTCACAGTTAAAATTCTGAGATGAATCAGAGTAGCACAGTGGAAGAATGGATTCATATGGATGTATTGAAATGGTAACTACTAAGGAGAAGTAATTTTTGTGTAGTCATATTGTAACATCCCCTCACCAATTGGAAAGGATATTTTGGTCATTTTGGATCGGGTTAGAGTTATTGAACGTGTTTTGACATATTCATGCATTCATATATGCATATGAAAAATAAATAGTGAATTTTTGCATATGAAATGAATATACATGCATACATGACATTGTCCCGGTTTCAATGTGAATAAATGTGTTTTACTGGAAATTGTTTTATGTGATTGAGA
>JANQBM010006568.1:0-12774 GCA_025594535.1 Erythroxylum domingense | reverse complement strand
GTTTCGACACTACTAAGTACTTTCCACTAGTCTCACAAAAATTTGGTTATGCCGCAATTGCTTGTAATTGTATTTATCGATTGTTAGATATAAAATAGTTGTATCAGCACCTGTTAATTTTTCAACACAAATGAAAATAGAAAAACAAATACGAAATTAAATAAATTAATATCCAAAATTTAGTAGTGCAGTTCGACATAATTTGTCTATATTTGCGGGCCCTCACCCCGCTTAATACTTTCATTAACAACAATAGTTTTATACAAGTCTATACTGAGCCGACACCACTCAACCTTTATACTATCCTTCGTTGTCACAACCCGTGAAAGTATTTCATAACCACTAGTAAGACCGCCTCGTGCTAACCTCAACAGAGGATTTTCTCAAATAATGTTTAATGATAACAAAGCAAAATAAACAACTCAAGTAATTAAATAAAATTCAACATAAACGAAAACACTTGGGATAAAAAGAAACTTCCCTATATTTGTTGCTTCACCAACAAAAGAATGGGAAGTTGTCAACCAAGAAATTTGCTATGAATCTTCGATATAATCACTGAAACATCCAACGCACAGCAGCCACAAAATGTCTCAAATCAACAAATGTTTTATCACCGAAACGTTAATCCAATAGAGCTGCAACAATCACAACTTTTGAAGTTTTTCACACCAAACTAACAACAAAGACAGCAGCTATAAAGTAATGAAAACTTCTGAAATTTTCGCACACCATCACCAAAAACGACAGCCACAAAATTACCCAAGACCACCCTTAAAGGAAACAAACTTGGATTACATGAAAAGCTCAAAATAGGAAGCCAACTACTCACATGCGCTTATGGCAAAAATAATAATCAATCACCATTGACAAAGGACAGTCAAAACACAAACTATATGGCCCAAATCACCCAGCCACGCATCTTATCAACTAAGAGACAAATCACATATTGCCTAGTGCACCAAAAAATCACATAACCCTCCACTGAAAATTCAGCAACACACACAATAATATCTGTTCACCATTAATTGCCAAAAACCATCAAAGTAACCCCTAAAATCCTAGCTATCAAAAGTCACATGAGACCTGTATCACTTCAGCCCATATCTTATGTGAATCACACTAATAATCCAGCTACAATTATCATGTCATATCTCCAAAAAGTATGCTACCTTAGATAGTCATTATCCCCAAAATAGGTTATTCATTAAATCCTATCTTGATTAAGATTTTAATTTCAATCACCTTATCTTAAAAGAGTCTCACATAAACACAACTAGGTTCAATTATCAAATAATGTCCAAAATTAAATGATAAGATATAATCACTATATCATAACAATCTCCCTCTTTTTGATATTATTTGTCACATATTTGAAACTCCCCCTAAAAGAGATAATTGAACATATAACATCGAATTCACAAACTACAAGAGAACTTCCCCTTAATCAGTCGACATCCCAAACCATATTACTCCCCTTTGGGACAAAAGATGCCTAAAAGCAAGACTAATAGTTACAGAAATACCATAAAATCTTCCCTTGAATGGAACAGTCATAAAAAATAATCCTATATTATCTCACCCTATGGAACAAAACAATGAAAAAACGAAGAATGACTTTAATGCGATCAATCTTACCGAATAAAGAAGCATAAAAATCAACAGTAGATGCAACGAAGAATCATAAGCGGGCCAAGATGACAATTTAACACTAGTTGAAATACTTGCCAATATATCATTACTTACATCAAAGCCATCCAGATACGAGTGATTAAATTCAGAAACCCAAAAAATGCATTCATGAATCATAATCAAACTTAATCAATCTCCTCCTCACATAAACTATATGAATGTATATTGCCCAAATTCATACAACCCATGATATAGAGAGAAACCAAAATAAAGATTGAGAAACCCATAAATAAAAACTCAGAAAGCCTAGACGATAACTCCTTCGAACCTTTTTTGTTAAACAACATCAGCATATACTTAAAAAATGTAAAGCACATAATCCCTATTCCCTTCGAAGAAATTCAAACTTAGACTTATTCCTCGTCACATTAACTCTGCCATCGAATGTCTAGTTGATTCCTCCCTCATAAGCAACCAACTAGTCTTCTATTTGAACAATTTCTTTAATAGCAGTAACTAATTGTGAATCTGGACAGTTTCTTGTTTTTCCTTCACTACGTCTTTGTACTTGTAATTGACCCTTTCTAACCCAAGTATGTTTTGGTAACATGGCTTGCTGTTGGAAATTTAATGGAGAGTGTCTAGATTTTCATTTTTGACCCCTTTAAAATATCATTTGTAACAACTTGTAACATTTTGGCCTAATGTTCCCGATAACCCCACAAAAGTGACATGTAGGTACGAACCTCTGATTTTTCTTTGAGATTTCTCTTTAGACATATCTGGTTGCACTATTTTTCTCATCATTAGACTTAGAACATTCACCTTTATAGTCAATGCCTTGAAGGTCTCCTTTAGTCTTACTAATTTCCATCAACTTTTCTAACTTTTCGATACCTCTATTTAACATTCTTATTCCCTTTTCCGTACTGACTAGCTTCAACTTTGTTTCACTAAGCTCATCTATGGTAAACAACTTCTTCTCAAGGTCTTAAATGGTGGTCTTCATATTAGAGTTTTCCTCCTTCAATTTCTCATTTTTCTTACATGTTTAGACCCATTTAGCATGCATTAACTCATAGGCTTCATAAATATCTTCTTTTTACATCTAAAGTGTTGTCATCACTATCATAATCTGAGATTGAGCTTTGAGTTGATTCGTCCGCGTTTTCTCAAGAATTTTCTGATTTACTCATGTTTTCATCATTGGTTACTTGCTTCTTAGTTGCTGGTAAGCAAGCAGCTGAACTTTTGTTGTATAAAGTAACTAATGCAGCACTATTTACAACTTCTTCTTCACTACCATATTCACTTTCGGATTCATTCTCACTCCAAGTGCTTATATAGGATTTTCCTTTTCTTTTCTTCAAGGTGTTAACATATTCCGATTGCATATGTTTGAAGCTTTGACACTCATGATATCAAATTCTATTTAATTTTCTTTCACCATTTTGAGTTCTAGCTTATTATTTGAAGTTGTTGTTTGATAAACTCCCACTGTTCTGCCTAAACTTCGATCTATCCTTCTTCGCTTTCTTTAACCACTTGCTGAAATTTCTTGTCAATAACTCCACATCCTCATTCTCATTTGATCCATCTCCTAAGTCATTCATGACTTTATCAATCTTGGATTGCAATGCCAATTCTTTGTTCTTCTTTTGATTATCCCTCAAAAAATTCATCTCAAAGTTGGTAAGAATCCCAATTACGTTATCCAAAGACAATTCAGTGATATCATGGGCTTTTTCGATGGCCACAATTTTTTGTATGAACCTCGGAGGCAACGATCTCAATGCCTTCTTAACCAGTTTCAAGTTAATGTACTTCTTCCCAAGTTGATGTGCTTGGTTTGCTATGTCACGCAATCTCTCATGGAAGTCTCCAATAGTTTCACTCTCACCCATACTTATTCCCTTGGTTGTCCAATATTCAAAAGGAGCATTAAGCAAGTTCACCCACATAGGAATAACTCTATTCCTATTAAGCTCAAACTGAAATTCTAGCTACCATGTCTGTAAAAAAAAGGAAAGCTAAAAATTTGTCATGGACCCTTCTCAATGATCTTGAGAGCTTAAGCTTTAGAGGAGAAAATAAACATTAGATATTTATCCTCTGTCATAAGTACCTCTACTAGCCCTTTATTCTTCCACATTGATGTAACCCATTTTTGTATTACAGGAAAGGCATTCTCCCAAGATTTGGCTCCCTTTTGAAATGTTTCCAAGTCTCGGGAAACAATAGCTTGCCCATTCTCAACCTTGGGAGAACAAAAGAACAGAGAATGTTCAGTAAATCTTAGATGGAGGGGGTTAAACTATGGACTAGCTTAGAAATGTCAATGGGCTGGGTCGGGTCAGGCTAGGAGAGCCATGGTAGCTCGTGGCCTGACGGGCTGGGATGGATTGGCCCGTGGCATAAGAGTCTAAAATGAAGGAGTAGCTTTAGGAAAGTAAAAGTTTCAGATACCAAATATAGGAAGGAGAAAAGAGGGAAAAGAGGAAGGACCAAAATACCCAAAGAATATGAGAGAGAATAGACTAGGGACTTAGGGAAGATGGATTGAAATAAAGATCAATACAAGGATTGGAGGTAGAAGGTAGCAGAATAGAGAAAGAGAGTGCAAGGATTAGAGGCAGAAGGTGGCAAAACAGAGGAAGAGAATGGCAAGGTGGGTTGGTTTAGTATCTGATACATGTAAATATGCCGACCAGGTAGTTGACGAATTATTTATCATTTAACTTTTAAAATTTTTACTATTTACTTTTTCATAAAATCAAAAACACATTTAATATTTTGATTAAACAAAAAATACTTTTACACTCATAATTCCCTAACCCAACACTTTTCTTCGTCTTTTGTAGAACCTTAATTTCTCCCCTATCTCTACCTCATTGTTCATTCTTATGTGAAACGACAACAATATACAATTGTGACATGGACTAATGATTAAGCACAAAATCATAATTACTGGATTGCCTCCCAAAGATGTGTCTCCTCCAGCCCAGGTTAATCCGATAAAGAACCCCTCCATCCTTCAAAACCTCAAGATAACAAAATCCTAGTCGAGGTTCAATTGCCTAGTTAGGAGGCTATTAGGTTAATTGCCCCCCTCCAGCCTGGGTCTCTAGTTTCCTTTTTAGCTTTTCTTTCCTTGATGACCTACAAAACTAATTAAACATATTAAATTGGTTTCCAAGCTTAAAATGGAGACAAATTTTCCACCACTATCTGTTACCTTCAAAATAGCCACTTCCCTGAATCCCTTTCCTAAACCCTTCTCCCATCCCCAACTTTCTACAGCCCATCCTACTTCTCCATCCCTCTCTACAACTATCCCTCCCTCTACCTCTACCATTTCCCCTAAACTTTCGGTTCCTACCGTAGGCGACATTGTTAAAGGACCTAGGAAGACATGGAAACAAGTTATGGGAGATAACTCTGATTCATCATTAGTTTTTAGTCCACCTGTGGAGATAGAAGGTAAGTTAATAGTGGCTCCTAGTCTAGACATTCTGCAAGAAGGAGCTAGGACATGGGAAGTTACTCTTGTTGGCTTTTTTATGGACAAAAGGCCTACTTTTTCAATGATACAAGCATGGACTCAGAGAAACTGGAAAGGGAGAGATCTAATGGAGGTAATGCTAACTGAGGAGTATAATTTGATATTTTCCTTCTCTTCTAAATCGAAAGCTCAGAAGGTAATTGAAGAAAGCCCTTGGCACATGTCTCAACTCCCTTTATTTCTTCAAATTTGGAAATCAGGCATAGAATTAGAAAAAAATCAAAATGAAGAACATTCCTGTATAGGTGAATATTCACAACATTCCTTTAAAATATTGGACTACCAAGGGTTTGAGTATGCTAGCTAATTACTTAGGGAAACCAATATATATATATGGATGAAAACACTGCGTTGAGGAAAAGGGTAGGATTTGCTCATTTATATGTGAGTATAGATATTTCTAAAGAAATGAATAACAACATCCCTATCTTAAGGTTAGCAAATGAACATTCTCTTCGAGAGGACAAAGTTATGATAACTTATCAATGGAAACCATCTCTTAAAGCTCAAGGCAAAGAATGGAAACTTACAGGAAAAGTCTTCACTAGAGGTGACTATTGGGAGGTGATGGGAATGGGAAAGTATATTTCAGAAGTCAACAAAGAAAGTTAGGAGGCAGAATAAGTATCAGAAAATCATGTTCTAGTTCAGGTTGATAAAGATTCTCCTATAAATGGGGAGAGAGTTCATGAGGAGAATAGACCAGATTCTGACTAGTTGGAAGGAGTTCTTCAAAATCCAGAGGTGATCAAAATAAGTCAATATTGAATAAGGAGGAGAATATACTGGAAACTAGTGGAATTAATCTAATTGGAGGAGCTCTAGATCCCATACAGAATGAAAAAAGACTACAGAAGGTTGAGCTGCAGAATGGAGCTTCTTAAGAGGAACAATTTGACCAGGTTACCTCTAGGAAAAGCAACAGGAGCACTAGGAAAGGCTTTGACTAGGTTACCTCTAGGAAAAGCAACAGGAGTAGTAGGAAAGGCTCCAAAGGGAAAAATAATCTCTTATGACCCTGATTGTATGGAATGTCCATGGAATAAATAACCCTTCCAAGCTCAATGCGATAAGGGATTTTGTTCTAAAGGAAAAGCCTCTAGATTTTTGTCTTTTGGAAACTAAAATTAGAGATGTTATTTTTAATAAGCTATGTTGTTTAGGTAGAAAATGGAAATTTATTACAAACCACCAAATTCATGCCTATGGAAGGATAATTATTGCTTATGATGGTGAATTTTTGGAGATGAAGGCTCTGGAATACAGTTAGCAATTTATTCACACTGAGCTCTATTTCAAAACATAAATTTCTTATGGTTTAGGTACTTTTGTCTATGGTTTTAATACTGTGTTTCAAAGAACTGAACTCTAGAATTCTCTACAAAGAATTAAGGCTTCGATTAATGCTCTATGGTTAGTTAGTGGTGACTTTAACACCACTCTATTCAGATCGAAAGTGGAAGGAAATTGTAACTTACTCAATTATTCTGCTGACATGTTCGACTGTATGTAGGAGGTGTAACTTATAGATTTAAAATTTGAAGGCCATCAGTTCACTTGATCAAACAAACAAAGCTCTATTTGGCAAATAAGAAAAAAGTTAGATAGGGTAATGATTAATGTGGAATGGCTCAATACTTTCTCAGGAAGCTCAGCAAAATTTCTAGACCCTGGAATTTCTGACCATACTCTTATGAGGATTGATAACTTGTTTACTTCTACCAGAATCCATCATCCTTTTAAGTTTAACAATTTTAGGGTAAATATGGAGGGGTATCAAGAAGTAATAATCAAGGGTTCGGAGTGTGAGTTTTATAGGACTAAACAGTACATTTGCCTTCAAAAGCTCAAGTCTATTAAAAAGGAATTGAAGACCTTTAACTCAAAGAGATGTCAGAATATCTCTAAGAAGAAAGAAACAGCTAGAGACAAACTTTTAGACATATAGAAATCATTGGCTGATAATCCTACAGATGGCACCCTAGTTATAGCTAAAAATGAAGCCCTTAAGAACTACTTGCAATTGGTGGATAATCATTTTGCTTTATTGAAGCAGGGAGCCAAAGTTAATTGGATAAAGGATGGGGACATGTGCACTAAGTTCTTGTTTAATTCAGTATTAGCTCTAAAGAATATAAACAGAATCACTTCCATTAAAACTAAAGCTGGTGAGGTTGTGTTTAGACAAGATGGAATCGCTAACGAAGCTATGAAATTTTACAAAAAACCTCCTAGGTTTAGACGTTTCGGCAACATTTGGAGCTAATCTTAGGCAGTTTGTTTTAGCAAGAATTCCTGAACATGAGGCTTCTTGGTTAATTAGACAAGTTTCAGATAAGGAAATAGAGAGGGTTGTTTTTAATATGAATGACTTTAAGGCACCGGGACCTGATGGTTTGAATGGGGTCTTCTATCAAAAAATATGATCCCACCACCAAACTTCCGTGTCCCTCATTATTATTATTATTACAAATAAATATCAAATGGTGACACATCCGTATGGGGACCGGGGCCAACACCTGGAGTAGTGTGGGGGGACTAGTTAAGGAGGTTGTGCATGAATTTTTCCTAAAAGGTGTATTGCTTAGGAGATTAACAAGACTTTCCTCTGTTTAGTCCCTAAAAACTCAAACCCGACCTCCTGGAGTGAATGCAGACCTATTTCTTATACTAATTTCCTCTATAAGATCATTGCTAAGATTTTGGCAAATATATTGAAGGAGGTTTTACACTTACTCATTAGCGAGAATTAAGGAGCTTTTATAAGCAGCAGGGATATTATGGATAATATTCTCCTAATATATGAGTTATTGAAAGGGTATAATTGTAGCAAAAGCCCTCAAAACTATACTATCAAAGTGGACTTACAGAAAGCTTTTGATAATGTGAACTGGAGTTTTCTGCTACGAACCATGGAGATCATGAACTTTTCCCATAGTTTCATAAGGTGGATTTAAGAGTGCATTACTACTGCTTCCTACGGAATATTGATTAACGGGAGCCTCACGGAGATGTTTAAAGGTAAAAAAGGACTTAGGCAAGGGGATCCTCTGTCCCCTTATCTATTCCTAATTTGCATGGAGGTCCTTACTCAAATGATGAAGCATAACACTTCAAAGGACTCCAAATTCAGATACCATGCTAAATGTGAGAAATTTTCTCTAACAAGCTTATATTTTGCAAATGATCTTATTCTCTTAAGCAAGACTAATGTTCATGCGGTGTCTCTTATGATGAGTACACTCAATCTTTTTAAGGAGATGTCAGATCTGAGTATCAATCTCCAAAAGAGTTGTTTCATGCTCTCCAAAAGTGCTTCTCACGTTTCTAATGCCTTGTCTCTAGCTACGGTAATGGAAATCAAGGATCCTCCTCTTCTTTATTTAGGAATTCCTATTTCATCCAGGAGGCTAAGGTTTTGTGAATGTAACCAATTAATAGAAAAAATTCAGAAGAGATTGGGGTCATAGACTAGTAGAGCCCTATCCTATAGAGGGAAACTTCAGCTTCTGAAGTCAGTAATTATGTCGATGCAAACTTACTGGTGTTCCTACCTATTTTTCTCTAAAAGGCTTACTAAAGCAATTGAAAAATTGATGAAGCAGTTTCTATAGGGGAAAGGAAATGGTAAGAAAGGAATAGAAAATTTTAATTGGAAGACTATCTATCAACGGAGAGAAGGAGGAGGATTAGGATTGGAGTCAATCAATAAGAAAAACATTTTACTTATGACCAAGAGGATTTGGAGAATCCTAAGTGAAAAACAATCAATGTGGATAAAATGGGTCCACATCTATATATTAAAAGGTGAGAGTCTTTAGGCTCTAAAAATCAAAGAAAGTTATTCTTGGTTCTTTAACCAAATTCTAAGAATGAAGGAAGAAGTTCAACAGTACATTACTTGTCAAATAGGGACAGGAGAAAGAATTTTCTTATGGTATGACAACTGGATAGAGCAGGGAGCTTTATTTCAAAATCAGTTGGCTAGAACTTTATTGGCTAGATTCCTTAAGAAAACAAAGCTCCATGAAATAGTTAGAAATGGAACATATATGTTATCATCATATGAGATTAGACTCTTGCCTATTCGGCAATTTAGAAGCCTCGGAGAGAGATATATTTATTTATGGAATGGGATTCTAGTTTCAAAAATAACTATAAGGGAAGTTAAAATTTGAGGGATGGGACAGTAGATAGAGTAGGATGGTATCCCCTGATTTGGAACAAGGTTCTTAGACCTAATGCTAGCTTCCTTCTCTGGCTAGCTATGTTGAACAGACTCAGCACTTTGAACAGGCTGAAGTTCCTATCCCCCTCTAAGATATGTATCCTTTGCAGCCTAGAGGATGAAACTAGAGAATATCTCTTCTTCGAGTGTGTTTTCTCTAAAGAGCTTTGGCCTAAAATCTCTAGACTATGTATCCTTGGGTTTAACTATTATAGACTCTCTGACATCTTACTGCAATTATCTCTTCTGCATATTTCTAAAAATGATAAGGATATTATAATAGTCTCGGTTGCTACATGTACTCAGGCAGTTTGAAACGAGAGGAATAACAAAAGGTTTAAAGAGAAATCTAATTCTCTATCCTCTATTATAGAACTCACAATTGCTAGTATGAGGGAACAACTGATTATAAATCAATTGAACCTGCACTATAGCAGAGGAATAACTCTCACATGGAGAATATAGTCCTCATTGTCTTTCCTAATGCATGTTATTCAAAAAAGATTAATTCAACCTAGATTCAGTTCATAATAGTTCAGAAAGTACACCCCTATTATATAACCTGGGTTCAGATCAGAACAATTCAGAAAGTACCCATGCATAGAAATCCCTAGATTCTTCATCATTTATTCACAGTTTACTACTGAAGTATAAAAGGATTGGTACTCACCTGTTGGAAAGGAAAGGGCGTTCTCAGATATGCTTCATCCTTAGTCGAGTCATGCTTGAAGGAATATTGTTGTCCCACCAGATCCCTATTCATATAGTGTGTTATTCGAGGAGGTTCAAATTTATAAAGGATGGAAGCAAACTGAGTTGAGAATCTTACCTGAATGGAGATCTTTCCCTCCGACTCGTCACTGAAGAGCTGAATCCCTAGACCTCCAAAAGAAAGAAATGTTTGAAGAGTCGGGAAACAATATAGTTATGCCCTAATCGCTAAAAGTCATCGCGATTGTTGAAGTTGAGTATGTTACCTAAGTCAAGAGTGTTTTGGTGCAGAGAAAAGAGGAGAAAACACCGGAGGAGACACATCACCTGCCTCACAACCAGAGCACCGCCTTCACCTTCCCAAATCGAGGAGCTGCTGAAGAGCTGAAGATTCGAGAAAGTAGATGTTAGTTATACCCTAAATGTAAAACGACTGTTCTTTTAATTTGATCTAAACATTGTCGTTTGCCTTAACCTAGACGTACAAGTGTTTCAAGTGAGTCTATCCCACGTGGGAGAATCCCTCTCCAATTGTAAACTTCTCTAATTTTTTAATGAATTTTTTAAATTCTCATGAAAAAACTTTGGAGTCTGCGCCGCCAATAGCCCCGCCTCAAGAACTGCCTTTTAACCAATGCACGCATGTTGCTGGAACTATGTTTGTGTCTGAGACTATAAATGTTGAACAGATCATTAACCAACCGATTTGGAAACCTATTGTTGATTGGCTTTTAAAGTTGAATTGGCTATAGGAAGGTAAGAAAGTGAAGACAAGATCAACTATTAACGAATATAAAAGTTTCTTATGATATACTAGTTTAGTTCTTTCATTTGTCTCTCTTTGTTCTTCAGGAGATATTACAAGATTCATGTTCTCGTCCTTCTAAACATCATCTTTTAATTTGATCTCTTAGTTACCTTTTTTTGTTGTAAATATCCAACTTTTTTTAATAATAACTGAAACTTTTTGTACTCTTTTCCTAATAAAAATATAAATATATCAAAAATTCGAATTTATTAAATAAGGAGATAATCTTATAGTTCCATACATATTTCTTGGAAGAATCACCTGCAAGCTCATCTGCTATCACCCACCCTATTAAATCATTGGCGCGTAAACAGGTAAAAAGAAAGGGCTTTCTGTTGTTAACGTTGCTATCACTTTAGGCACCATCATGTTTCTAACAAGGATTTTATTGTTCATAGTCCACGTACATATTGCCATCACAATCATGCATAATAAGGCAAGAAAGGAAAACATGTGGACTCCTCCACACATCCTAACATAAGTTTGAAGGACTCCGCAAAAGCAATTCATGAGAGAGCATCTTTGCTTTTAGAGGTACATCCGAAATTTCCAACTTTCTCAACTAAGTCCATGCAGAATAGTATCGACAAGTTTCGTGGGAAACGTATGATCTATTTGATACTCCCTCTCGACTAAGCTCAATGTCATCTTCAAGCGATCTTGGAGATTTCACAGCATATCCTTTGCCATCTTTTTTCTTATATTTGGTGCTTTTAGGCCATGCAGTTCCAAAGGACACCTGCACATGACAGTTTTTCAATTTGGAATTTCAGGTGAATTTGCAAAACAAAATTTAAGCAACACAATAGTAAAACATCAGGAAGAGTCGAACTGACATCAGAAAAGGAAATAGAAAACGTGGGAGAGAGGGTGCCAAAATGTAGGCGCACAAACAAACTTAATGAAGCAGAGACATTTAGTTAACAAATCCAGCTTTTTCCATAACTGTGTGTTCCAGTTTTCCATCTCCAAACAGTTCCAATATCAAAGTAACATATCAAACACATTCAAATAAAAGATCTAGCAGACATAATGCAAACTAAGTTCACCATGCAGATATCTCAATGTTAGCATACCATCAGTATACATCCTCGGGCATAGAATATAAAGGCGAGACATCAACAGAGAACAAGAATACTTACGGATACAGAACGATAAGCAGAATGAACTTCAAACATGTTGACATCATCAGGACCAAAGTAGGAGCCACTCTCCTCAGTTTGTAGGCTCTTACTATCAGATTCTTCTTCAGTTAACTGCACCACCTCAGGAGTCAGTGCTCTAGCTTTTCCACAGAGCCATGATTGTCCTATTGACTTTACAAACATTAAATCAATTAACGTTATAAATTCGATTCTTCATCTCTTACTATGTTCTTGCCATAGGATACATAAACTAGTAAACAAAATTATGAACAAACATCAAAGTTTGAAATTGAAAAACCGAAGGGGGTTAATTGTTTTCGCAAACTTTCCGCAAACTTATTTGACACCAACAAAATAAAGACAAGCAAACCGAAATAATAAAAATACCAGAAATTTGGTAATGCAGTTCGACACTCCTTGCCTACATCTGCGAGGCCCTCACCAAGCTTAATCACTTTCACTGAAGTATAATAGAATTACTCAAGGCTTTACTGAGCCGACACCACTCAATCCTTGGCACTATCTCTCAACCTCACTTTCCGTGAAAGAATTTCACACCCAATAGTATGACCGCCTCGTTCTTACCTCAACAGAAGATTTTCTCAATCAACCCAATAGTACGACCGTCTCGTACTAACCTCAACAGAGGATTTTCTCAACAATATTTGATAATAAAGATAAGAAATAA
>JANQBM010006520.1:0-12777 GCA_025594535.1 Erythroxylum domingense | reverse complement strand
ATGCATGTACAAACAATTCATGTGCAACATTCACTTATCTACTATGCATTTGCATATGTGAATGCATGCATATGTCACTATTCACTTATACACTAGGTGAGGGGATGTTACAATTAGGAATAACATAAACTAGGTTAATTGACCCTAGTGTATATGGTTGTTGCCTTGATTAATCTATTTTCCTAACTTGTAATGCAGCTATCCAATTAAATCTAGAGAGCTTATCCTAGGTTGTTTAATGGTTAGGTTTAATTAATAAGTGTCTCTTAATTAAACATGTCCTAAGGGAAAACTAGGGTTAATAGAACTTATTGTTAACCTATGATTAATAATTGCTAAGAGAGGTATGAGAACAACAATTCAATAAAATATGTTTAATTGTGTATAGGCCAAGATTAAACCAATGACCGGGTCCCTAACAAATTCATCACTTCATCATTTTTTGGATGTTTTCTTTAGTTTTTTTGTTAGTTTAGTTTAGTTTATTTTTCTATTTAAAACCATACCAAAGCCTCACATAACCTAAACACTAATTCTTTTCATAACAAAAGCTAACTGAACACTCTATGTCAGATCGACCTAAACTTACCATTGCTATAGTTACAGGTCTAGTTATTTTGAGTAGTGTTATAATGCGCTACATCACAACCATACCAAGAATTTTGAGTAGTTAAGTTATGTTAAGACGACACAGATCTAAGACTCCTTTCCAAGCTTCTAAGGATACCTTACAATTAAAGAAAAAATGCTCTAAGGTTTAAAGTTCCTCCTTACATAGAAAACATTTGTTAATGAGACTGAGTGAGTTCAACCTATCAATAGTTGCTATCATGTTTCTAACTACCAATTACATAAAGATTGAGACCCTTGGTTATAAATTCTTGCTCCATACCACCATAAACAACTCTTGCTTCTAAACCCTTCCTCTGAGAATTTTTCTATATGATTTATCAGTAAAATACCAAAGGGATGTCCAAGCCACACATAAGAATCTTCCTTGTCTTGGTTTTGACTATAATTCAACAATATGTTCACCAGTTCAATATGATATTTTTCCTATTTTTTATATTCAATCTAAACTCTTATTTTAGCATTAATAAGGAGACCATTCAAAAGTTATGGCATAAGTTGAATGTTGATAAGAGGTCCCCTATTACTCTAGTTATCAAAATATAATGAGACTACCTCTTTATTGCTAACTAAACATTTAATGTTGTTAGTTAAGCATTCCCCTTAATTTTAGCAATCATCTTACAAACCAAGTGATGGAATGCTTATCCCTTACTTCCCATACACTTCTTCCTTGTAAAAAATAAAAGTGCATCCACTTAACCTAAAGTGAATTTTTATTTATTAGTAATCTCCATAACCTCTTTCCCATAAAAACTTTATTATTTAGGCTGATTAGGGTGATCTTAGGCCACCCTCAATCATAGGCTTACATACATCTTGTTAGCTTAACTTCCTGACTCCTAACCTGAAAAAAAGTCTTATCATCTTTTTTATTGATTTAATTAACCCTTATGAGAGAATGAAATGGGAGGACTAACATATATGGAGTGAATTTAAAACAAATTTGATGAGTTTTAACCTTTTAATAGGAGTTAGTGCTTTGTTACACCAACAACTCAATCTCCTCTAAATCTTCTCAGTTGACAGAATGCATTCTTTAAATTGTAACTTTCATATGGCAATAGGTAACCTAAGATATTTAGAACAAGGATTCTTAACTTATAAAACAGTGATCGTAAAGAGCCAAGCAGAAAGATGTTGAGCACTTGAGGAAATAATCATATTGCTTTTGCTTCTATTAATATCCAATCCATATATTTCTTCAAAAAAAATTATCGGAGGCCATCAATAAGCTAAAAAATCTATCATAAGCTCTTGAACAAAAAGATCAAGTTATCAACAAAAGGAAGATCAAATAATTATAGCTTTTTACATTTACTATGGTAGTTAAAATAAGTGTTTTGCCTAATGTTGAAACTCATTAGCCTTGGGAAAACTTCCATACATAAAATGATAATGTATGGGGAGTTCGTATCTCCTTGTCTCATTCCCCTTCCTTCCATAAATATAAGAGTTGGTTCCCCATTGAATAATAAACTAAAGGAAGTGATTGTACCATATATTTCGATCAAATTCCTAAATTTTTCATGAAAACCAAACACTTCCAACACCTAGAGTAAAAATTCCCAATTAATTGCATCATATGCCTTACAAAAATCAATCTTTAAGGCATAATTATTTGAAGCATATTTTTAAATACCCCTTAAATAGCTTTTTAGCTAATCAATCCTTCCTTAATAAAAGCCCCTTAAGTATCATTGTTTGAAGGTTTTATCACTTTTTAAAACTTAGTTGCTAATATCTTGGAAATGATTTTATAGAAAAAGTTTCACAAAAGATTGGCATATACTTATTTGAGGATTTTGGATTGTAAACCTTTGGAATAAGGCATAGAGAGGTTCTATTAACATTTTTCCTTTTCCAAATAATTCTAAAAAACATTAGTCACCATATCCTTAATGATGGGCCAAGCATTTTTTGTAAAAGCATACATTGAATCCATCACAAACTGGTTCATTATCTAGATTGAAATAAAAAACTAGTGTCTCAATATCCTTAGAATTAATAAGGCCATTTAGCATTTCCATTTCCTCTTTAAAAAGTTAAACTGAGCAATTAAATATAAGATTTATTTATTTTTCCCTATAGTTTTCTTGAAAAAATAAAGCGCCTTTTCCTTCAACATAACCTAAGAATTCACCATTTTACCATTGTTCTTAGCTAGACAACATATTTGAATAGAATTCCTTCTTTATACTATAGAATTAAAGAAAAACCTAGAATTTTTATCCCCCTTTTTAAGCCACATTACCCTAAATCTTTGTTTAATTAGATAATTAGAAGTTGCAACTTCTCTAGTGTAATTATATAATGCTTTCTTTTCCTTACACAACAGTTAGGGATGGTTTGGGTTTTCATACAACTCCTCTAGAATTTCCTTTTTTGATGACACTTTCCTAAAAATATTATAGTTTTTTCTTCTTGAATTTAGTTTCTTAAGCTCTTCTTTAATTATACCTATTTTTCTCACATAAATATAGGCCTTATGGCCTTAGATTGAAATTGTCAACCGCCTTAAAACTTTGTTGGTGATTTGACGTCCTTTATGTTTTCATCCATAGTACTGTTTGATGGTAGTGTCAGCCACCTTACACTTTGTTCTCATAAAATTCAAGTGATCTTTATATTATGTTTGCACTATCAAAATGATCTTCTCATCACTTGCACTCTTCTCCAAGATGGATTTTACACTATTAAACTGGAAATAGTTATAGAAGAAACAAACTTAAGCTATAGGATGTAAACTTTATACATCAACTAGTTATGCATTTTCATTTTCTATCATAATAGAAACAGTACTATAATGCATAATAAGTCCTAAGACAATTTTCCTATCATGAAAAAATGATTATTCTAAGTCTAAATGTCATAAAGATAACCTTTCGATCATTAGCTAAGATATTGCTATTAACCATAGTATTAAGTTTGTGTAAAGTAAAAGAATAACCACCTTGAGAATGAATTTTAAGAAAAAAGCTAGATTTAAGAATTGAAAAGGCCATTATTTTTTTTCCTCTAAACAAACACTTTGAATAATAAGATAACTTGAGGTATGAAGACTTGAAGAAAGTTTGATGAATGATGTTTAAGAGCTCGACACAGAAGATAAAAGTATGAAAGCAAGTAAGAGACTAATGCAAGACTGATAGTTGTAGGTTGCATGATGTTTTAGCAGGCATTTTAGTATGTTTTTACTGGTTAATTAATTAAGTCATACATGTTTAGGATCAGAATTGTGCTAGTTGGTTAGATATTTGTGTCTTGATTGTTTAGTGGGTTAGAGCATGCTATTGAGCTTTAATATTATGTGTTTGAGATGCCTTGATATGTTTGTTAGTTTTTTAGATCAAATATAGAAAAACAGAGAGAATTCATAGGAAACCCGAAGCAAGACTCAGTGTTACGATCATGGCTGATAGTTGTAGGTTGCATAATATTTTTATAGGTAGTTTAGTACGTGTTTAGATGTTAATTTGATTAATTAGCGCGTGTTTAGGTTAAAATTGTGTTAGTTAGTTAGATATTTGTGTTTTAAGTGTTTTGTAGGTTAGAGCATGATTTTGGGCTTCAATTTTGTGTGTTTGAGGTGCCTTGATGTGTTAGTATTTCAGGGCAAATATTGAAGAATAGAGGATATTTCAAGAAGGCCTAGAGAAAGACCCTAGGCTACAATCATAGCCTATCTGATCGTAACAGAAATTGGGTGGGGATGACAGACGTAGGGCTGCTCCACAACTTTTCAAAGGTTAATTTGGACATTTTGGCTCGGGTAAAACCTAGTTTTTACTCTAGATGGAAAAATACTATGAAAAGAAGATAAGAAACCCTCGAGAGTGGCCTCCATTTGCTTCAAAAAGAAAGATCCAAGGAGAAAGAAAAGGAGAGAGGAAGAGGGAAAAAGAAAGAGGACTATCGTGTTACTGCCTTCTAGATCCAACCCGACCCCTTTCAAGTGACTTTTCATATCATTTTTTATTCTTTCTTTGAATGTATGAGATGGATTGGATAATGATGGATTTGGTTTTGTTGATGATGTTCCAAACTCTTTATGGATTTGTTCATGATTCAATGTTAATGTGGTTTCTTTTGATGTTAATTCAATGCGTATTGTGATTACTTGTTGTACTTGCATGCTTCGGTAACAAATCAAGAGAGTGAGCCAATAGCAAAACGATTAGATTGGGTAATGAGAGTTAAACAATCTAATAGATCACGCAAGTAATCAAATCGGTAATATATACGAAAAGAGATATTGTGTGAGGACCCGATAGTTTATTAGAGGGCTTAAGATCTAATTAGAATTGTGGGCCTTTTGTTAATTGGGAGAGAGTAATACAAAATTTTAGGACTGATACTGAATTAACCCAAAAGTAATCATGTTAGCATTTGATGATAGGGTAAATCCCCTTCTCATAATCGGTTAATATTCCTTGTGTGATTTTTGATTATTCATTGGTTATGTTCAATTTTGATTTCTTGTGTTAATTTTACAATTTCATTTTAATTACCCTTTTTGAGCCTAGATAAATTTAGGATTTAATTAGTTCATTAATTCTTCATGGTATCGACACCTCATATACTACAGTCACGACCCTTGCACTTATAGTATATTAAGGGCATATAAATAGAGTAAAGCTTGCCACTCCAATAAGTTTTTGACGTTGTTACTGAGGAATTAGTAGGATTAGTTTAATTCTTTTAGTTTAAGGAATTTTCAACATCTCTTATAACTGTGGTACTTGATAGGTGTGCATTAGTCTATGTTTTTCTATGTAATTGACATGTGTTTTCTTCTATACTTGTTGATTTTTGTTATAGTTTAGGATTCATTTTGTATAGCTTTGCTTAGTTTCATTTCCATTGTTGTTCTTTTGTGTTTGGTGTTAATTTAGGGTAAGAATTGACTATTTGTTATGTAGGAGGGAAGATGGAGCGACTTGCAGATTGAGTTAGAAATCAAGAGGAGAAGAAAAGAGTAGTGCATCTGCGACCAATTCCTACGATTGTGGGAATCATGACAATTCTCATGATCGTGTGGAATCATAATCCGAGATAATATGCTAGGCTTCATTAAACTTAAGGTTTTTGGACTATTTAAGCATCATTAAGCCTCCATCTTGGGGGAGGATGAAACCCTTCTGTAGAAAGACCATCTTTGGATTGAAGAACATATGTTTGGAGCCTTGGGGAAGTATTGAAATCAAGGATCATCATCAAGATTGGGCAAAATAACACATCAATACTAAAATTTCCAAATTTTGGTAAAGAAGAGAAGGAGTCTTGTTACTTAATTTTTTGTCAATTTTACTTATTCTATTCTTTGTAAAATGGTTTATTTGAATGTTGATGATGTTATGGAGAACATGCTAGGCTGATTTAATTTTAGGGATTGCTTTTGAACTATTTTATCGAAACTCCTATTTTGTTGAATTGAATGAAGTTGTCTTTGATAATTGTTGATTTAAATTGTTATCTTGCAACAAATCGAGAGGCTGAGTAAGATAAATTTATGTAGGATTGTACAATAAGAGTTGACGACCTATAGACTTACAATTATCACGTTAATTGAATAGTTAGAAGAGAGATCTCGACTAGGCAATTGATTACCCATAAGATAGTTTCATAACTAGTTGAATAGGTTAAGGCATTGGGTAGGTTGAAAGATCGTCTAATTGATTCCCTTAAATTTGATTAGGGACCATTAATTACACCTTGAGAGAGGGTAGTTATTACATTTGAAAATCTAGGGTGAAACACAATTCAATCAATAAAATAGAAGGAAGATAAAATAGGGAAAAAGTAATCTTTAATCTTTAGATTCTTGAATTCCGATTTTTCTGTATATTGATATTGTCTATTATTTTGAGTTAGTCCTTTAATTTTATTTTAATTTTCCAGATTATTTACTTTTAGCAATTTTGTTTCTTAAACAAAGTTTTATCTAAATTAAGTAGTGTCTAGGCATCAATCCCTGTGGGATTGATATCTGCTTTTTTAAGTTACAAGTCACTACTTGTTAACTTGCGGTTTTTGCGCGTAAAATAACTAGATAGATTTTACTATCAACAAGTTTTTAGCGTCTTTGCCAGGTATTGATTGTTTAGGATCATTTTTAATTTAGATTACTTTGATTTAAGAGTTTTTGATACTTTTCCTTATGTAATTGTAGGTGCATGAACACAAGGAGCACACGAAGAACGAAAGAAGTGAGCGAAGACAAATTTTACGATATCAAAAGACATGAAAGAGAGTTAAGAAGGGAAAAGCGTCTTAACTTTTCACAGCAAGATATGGCTGAAGAAGGAGAGCAAGGAGGACCAGAGAGGACCTTGATGGATTTCATGAGGCCAGGTTTTAGTCCTCAAGGAGTGGTGAAACCGATGGTCCACGTAAATAATTTTGAGATAAAGCCGGCGCTGCTTAACATTCTACAAAACAGTGTGCAGTTCTACATGCTATCCAATGAGGATTCAAATGCCCATATCGTAAATTTCTTGGAGATATGCGACACATTTCAGTTCAACAGAATGTCCGCTAATGCAGTGAAGTTGAGACTATTTTCGTTTAAATTGAAGGATCGAGCTAAAGCGTGGTACAACTCATTGAATTCAGGCCATATTACAAATTAGGAGCAACTTACCTAAGCATTCCTTACCAAGTATTTCCTATTGACAAAGATGCCGAGGATTATCAAAGTGATAACAAATTTCCAACAAAACGACAAGGAGTCTCTCTACAAAGCTTGGGAGAGATTTAAAGAACTTTAGAGAAGTTGTCCTCATCATAACCTATCAAGAGAGTTCCTGCTTCAGACGTTCTATAATGGAGTGAATCCAAGCACTAGAGGAACCATCAACACAATGGTAAGAGGTTCATTAATGAGGAAGACGATGGAAGCAACTCATAATCTGTTAGAGGAGTTGACAAGTAACAACTGCATGTGGTCGAGTGAGAGGAGCAGACAGGGATAGAAGGAATAAAAAGGTATGATACCCATTGACGAAGGAATAAAAAGTTATGATACCCATTGACTCTTTTACTACCTTGCAGGCTCAAATCACAACTCTTACGAAGTAGCTAAACAACATACAAGGAGCATCTTTCTTAATAGCTAAGGTGATACAAATTCAGAGTGAGTTGTGTGGGTAGAGTAACCACGACTCTGTAGAGTGTTTTCTATTAGGTGCTGGTGGTACTAAACAGATAAGCTTTCTGGTCTAACCATAGAAAGTTAATAACCTTACTCTAATACCTATAATCCGAGGTGGCAAAAGCATCCAAAATTTTCTTGGAGCAATAACAATGCAGGTGGCCAGCAAAGACCACAAGGACCATTAGGATTTCAACAAGATCGGATCAGAGCAATGAAAAGTAAGTTGGACAAGTTTATGGAGATGTTTGGTTCCAAACTGGCAGCTCAATAAGAGAGTCAGAAATAGATATTCGTAAGCTTGGAGGAAAGCCAGCAACAGATGGAGGCAAAATTTGACCAGATCGTGAAGAACCATGCCTCGTTGATCCATAACTTAAAGGTTCAGGTAAGTCAACTTATTGATGTTGTATTTTCTCAAAGTGTAGGTAGCTTATCAAACCACGTTGAGGTCATTCCAAGGGAGCAACTCAAAGCTATTATACTTCAAAGTGGCAAGCAAGCAGATGGATGACCCAAGTAGGAAAAAGGACAGCCACGAAAAAGAGAAAAGTACGGACATAGAGGAAGAAGAAAAGGATGAAGGAAGGCCGTATGTTTCGTCACCCCCTACAAACCTAAAATCTCGTATCCACAAAAAGTGAAACAACATCAAGCGGATACTCAGTTTTCTAAATTTTTGGAGAAATTGAAGAAGCTACAAATTAATTTGTCATTGATGGAAGCTTTGGAATGCATGCCTAAGTATGTGAAGTGTTTAAAGGATATACTTATGCACAAACGCACTTGGGAAGACATACAAAATGTTACATTGATAGAGAATTACAGCTCCATTATCTCGAGTCAAATGCCTTCAAAATTATAGGATCCAAGGAGTTTCACTATTCCATTTGTTTTTGGCAATTTTGAATTTTCTAAATGTTTATACAATTTAGGTGCAAGTATAAATTTAATGCCTTTGTCTATTTTCAGGAAACTAGGATTAGGAGAGGTAAAGCCAAATTCTATGCTGATTCAACTTACGAATTGATCAATAAAAAGACCACTTGGAGTCATGGAAGATGTATTGATAAAAGTGGACAAATTTATATTTCTTATTGATTTTATTGTGTTAAATTTTGAAGCTGATAAGAATTGTCCATTGATTTTAGGGAGGCCATTTAAGAATACTAGTAAGGCATTAATTGATGTGCATGAAGGGAAACTTGTGTAGAGAATCGTTGATGAACAGGTTGAGTTTAATATGACAAAATCATTAAAGAAACTGATGGATGGAAATGTGTGTATGAAAATTGATTTTGTAGATGAGTGTGTGAAGGAGATTAAAGAAGAAGTCGATGAAATAAATGAAGTACACAAAGATGAAAGTGTGAAGGAAGAGGAATTATGTGAGGAAGTGGAGTTAGAAAGTCTAGAAAGAGCTAGTGCACCTATACCACCATCTACTATTAAACCTTCCACTTTAGAACTTAAACCTTTACCTTCCTATTTGAGATATAAATTTTTGGGGAAGAACCACACTTTACACTATTAGGAAAAGGATTAGAGTTGTAGGGTGGAAAATTTCAGATATTCAGGGGATTAGCCCCAATGTGGTGATGCATAGGATTAATCTAAAAAAAGTATGTAGATCCATGAGGGAAACACAAAGAAGGTTAAATCCGAATATACAAGAGATTGTAAAGAAGGAGGTAGTGAAACTTCTAGATGCTGGGATAATTTACCCCATTTTGGATAGTGAGTGGGTGAGTCCAGTACAGTGTGTGCCAAAGAAGGGTGGCATGACGGTGATAGAAAATGAGAAACGAAAAAAGATTTCCAGTAGGACTATCATAAGTTGGCAAGTGTCTATTAACTACAGGAAGCTTAATTTGGCCACCAAGAAGGCTCATTTCCCATTACCATTTTTGGACCAAATGATTGAGAGAGTAGTTGGTCATTCTTTTTATTGCTTTATTATCTAGAAGATCAAGAGAAGTCCACTTTCATATGTTCATATGGAACTTTTGTGTACCGAAGGATGCCTTTTGGTTTATGTAATGCACCTGCCACATTTCAAAGGTGCATGATGGCCATATTTGCAGTGACGAATGAAAATTTTATAGAAGTATTTATGGATGATTTTTCTGTCTTTGGAGAGTCTTTTACCATTGTTTGCCCAACTTAGACAAAGTGCTTCAAAGATGTGAGGAGTTTCATTTAGTTTTAAATTGGGAAAATGTCATTTCATGGTCTGAGAGGGAATTGTATTAGGCCATAAGATTTCATATAAAAGGATTGAAGTGGATCACGCTAAGACAGAAGTAATTGAAAAATTACCGCTTCCCTCTAACATCAAGGGTATTTGAGCTTTCCTTGCTCATACAGGCTTCTACAAGTGGTTCATTAATGATTTTTCCTTTATTGCAAAACCCCTAACTCATCTATTGGTTAAAGATGTGCCATTTTTTTTATAATGGCCGTCTGAATTCTTTTCACAGGTTGAAGAATGTAATCGTAACAACACCATTTCTAACGTCGTCAGATTGGTCTCTTCTGTTCGAGATTATGTGTGACTCAAGAGACAATGCTATTGGGTATGTATTGGCTTAGCGGAAGGAGAAGAGGTTGTATGCTATTTATTACGCAACCAAGATGTTGACGGGAGCACAGTTGAATTACATAACAACTGAGAAAGAACTGCAAATCAAAGAAAGTTTTCCTGACGAGACCTTGATGATGGTAGATAACCCTTTCCTTCCTTAGTTTGCAGATATTGCAAACCCCCTTTTAGGTGGTATTCTTCCATCCGATTTTTCATATTAACGAAGGAAGCGTTTCTTATTTCAATGCTCTCTTATATTTGGGATGAACCTATAATTTATAAGATCTATGTTGACAGTTTAATTCACAGGTGCGTTCTTGAAGATGAAATGCCTGAGATCTTAACACAATGTCATAGCTCACTGTATGCAAGGAATTATGGAGCTAAAAAGACTGCTGCATGAATCTTGGGATGTGGATTCTATTGGCTGACTCTGTTTAAGGATGCTCGATATTTAGTGCTCAAGTGCTATAGATGTCAAAGAGTGGGCAATATGGCAATATATCAATGAGAGATGAAATGCTTCTTTCAAATATAATGGAGGTGGAGATATTTGATGTATGGGGTTTGGATTTCTTGGGACCATTCCCATCCTTTGAACGTAACACCTATATTTGGGTTGGATTTTATTATGTTTCTAGATGGGTTGAAGTAGTTGCCACTCCTACCAATGATAGCAAGGTCATTTAGAAGTTCATTAAGAAGATTTTTACTAGATTTGGGGTGCCTAGAGCAATCATAAGTGACAGGGGAGTCATTTTTGCAACAAACCATTTGAGAACCTTTTGGGAAGATACAATGTTCATCATAGAGTGGCTACTCCATACCATCCCCAAACTAATGGCCAAGTGAAGGTGGTAAAAAGAGAGCTGGAAATTTTTTTGGAGAAGACAGTGAACATTTTAAGAAAAGATTGGTCAATGAAGCCAGATGATACATTATGGGCTTATAGAATAGCTTTTAAGACCCCAATAGGCACAACACAATATCGGCTTGTGTATAGGAAGGAATTTCATTTACCATTAGAGTCAGAGCATAGAGTATATTGGGCAATCAAGAAATTGAACATGGATTGGAAACTGGTAGGAGAAAAGCGATTGTTGCATACCGATGAGTTAAGGTATGATGCTTATGAAAATGCCAAGCTATACAAAGAAAGAGCTAAAAAGTGGCATGATGGCCATATCAAGAAAAAGGAATTTAAGAGTGGAGACTTAATACTTTTATTTAATTCAAGACTTTTACTATTTCTCGGAAAGCTCAAATTAAGATGGAGTATGCTGAAACCCCTCCCCGGGTGGGTCACGGGCCTGACGTCCTACGTGACATCTGGGCGTGCTTCCCACGAGGGAGAGATTCCCCACCAGTGATACTTAAAACGAACAAATTCATTTAATTTACCTCCGAGCAAAATTTAGAGGTAAATCATAAGAAAATTTCAATGAGTGTTGACCCCGAGAAAAATGCGTCGTGCGATCGTAAAATAAGCATAGGCAATAAAATAAGTCAATCAAGAACAAAAATTTCAGAAAAATATTTAATACAAAATTTAATAGATAACAATGATTTAATTAAAAAGGCTAATAATGACTTTCATATGATTTAAATTTTTTTGAAGGGTAAAAATAAATTCCCCCTATTTATAAAAATATTTCCATGTCCAAAAACAATCCAAGAATATTTAATTTGGTAGAAAAATCAAAAGTTGGCTTTTTGAAAAATCAGAAGGAAAAGAAACAAAATAAAATAATAAAAAAAGAAAAATGACTGAAGAATGTCGGAGAAGATTGCGATCATTCACTAGAACGATCGCAATTCTTAGCCAAAGGTCGCGAGTCGCGAGCGTTCCTTGGTACGCTCGCAACTTCGGACAAAAGTAGCGAAATTACGATCGTACTACAGTACGATCGCGAGAATTCGTGCATCGCGAGGCGCGCGCTCGCGACCGCAAGCGGTTGCACTAGCAAGAAGGGGCGAGGCCCTCCTTGATTGCTCTCGCGACCGTCTCGCGGTCCAGAGGCGCGCGCACTCGCACTCGCACTCGCGAGTGCCCACGAGTATAACCTCTCAAACAACAGCAAAATTCAAAATTTGGTATCAATAAAAAGATGAAAAGAAACTCTACAACTTTCCTGAAGGATTTAAAAACCAATTTAGCCTCTAAGAATATTAAAAACCACTGCAAAGAATCTGCCAAAACAAAAAAAATGAAGAACACTCCAATAGCGGCAGAAATTCTAAACACTCTAACTTTCCACCCTAAGGTCCAAAAATTCCATACTTTATATCATCAGAAAGATGACAAGAAAATCTACATCTTCCATGAAGACTCTAAGAACAATTTTCAAACTCCAAGAGGGTCAAAAATTCACTCAAGTTTCTGCCCAGAAAATTTAAGATTTTGGCAGCA
>JANQBM010006506.1:0-12779 GCA_025594535.1 Erythroxylum domingense | reverse complement strand
TTATAGCCTTGCTCAAACATGTCTCTTCTCTTGTTCCTCTTGCCTCTTTGATCCCTTCATTCTTCACCAAATGAAGGAATCCTTGGCTCAAAAGAAAGCTCTTTTCTTCCTCTTCCTTTTTCTCTTCTTGGACAGTTTTAAAATCTTTCTTGAAGATTAAGAAAAATCAAACCCTAACTTGTTTTCTCTTCTTTCTCTTTCTCTCTCATTTTCAAAATTCTCTTCTGCTTATTCTTCCATTCACGTTTTTCTTCTTCATTTATAAGCAAGATAACAATTATTCTTCCAATTATGCCCTTAATGATTGAGAATTGTCCCATTTGCCCTTCCATTTATACCTTAAGTCTTTTATACCTAAGTGCCTTGCCAACAGTACCCTTGAACATTCTAACATAACACTTTCTTCCAGAAAAATGTCCCCCATTTTCTCAAGTTTCTAATGACACCAAAATCATTCAATTTGGTTCAGTGATGCGAAAGATATACTTCAAACATTTTTGGACTGCTCTTGTCCATAACAGTATACTATGCACAACTTCCATCTGAAATTTGAACATCTTAGACACTAAATTAGATTCCAATTTCTTATACCATTTGTAGCTCCATGTCTCTAGTTTACCTCAAATCAGAAATCATCTCATTTGGAGCTCTACTGATCCAGAAATCACCAAAATACTAAAGTATGTTCAATGGAATAACACCAGTTCATATTATTTAAGAGTACACACTGTACCCGCCCCACGTTTTTCACTCAATCTTTCTCACTTCATTTCAGATGGCTATGATTTTTTATGGAGATGTAGATAAATGTCTTAAGAGTCCAATGGTTCAAGAATCAAGTTATTTGGGTGTCTATAGAAGAAGTTATGGCTAAAAGAATCTAATCTGTTTTTATCCTCAATCATATTGAACTTACTTCGGGGCTATTAGCATAATTTTTGATATAGGCATCGAATTTAGGTGTTCTTTAGATGGGTCGAAAGAGGACTTCAAGAGATACAACGTTCACGAAGACCTTAAAGACCAATTCTATCTTCTTATGGGTCACAAATGGAACAGAAGATAGGTATAGACGAAAAATAGAAGAAGCAAAACACAGAAGAAGATGACGTCATCACATAAGAAACATAGAAGAAGATGACGTCATCACAGAAGAAGTTCGTGAACAGTAACACAGAGAGAAGTTCATGAACAGTAACACAGAGGAAGTTCATGAAGAGTAACACAAAGGAAGTTTATGAACAGTAACATAGAAGGAAATTTATGAACAATAACACAGACGGAAGTTCATGAACAGTAACACAGAGAGAGTTCATAAACAGTAACACAGAGGGAGTTCATGAACAGTAACACAAAGGGAGTTCATGAATAGTAATACAGAGGAAGTTCATGAACAGTAACACAGAGGAAGTTCATGAACAGTAACACAGAGGAAGATGACATCATCACAGAAGAAGTTGGTTCACAGGGGATACAAAACACAGACGATGCATCCTTATAGAGGAAGATGACATCATCATAGAAGAAGTTGGTTCACAGAGGATACAAAACACAGATGATGCATCCTTATAGAGGAAGACGATGTCACCCAGAGGAAGATGACTTCATCACAGAAGAAGTTGGTTCACAGAGGATACCAAACACAGACAATGCATCCATTCAAAAGAAGATGACTTACAAAAGATGCATCTTTACAAAAAAAGATGACATCACCCAGAGAAAACTGACGTCATCACAGAAGAAGTTTGTTTACAGAAGGAGTTAATTTACAAAAGAAGATGACGTCACCCAGAGGAAGATGACATCATCACAAACGATACCTCTAAACTTCTGAACATCTTCACTTGTAAAGATCCTAACTTTCGACTCCGATGTCCAAAAATTTTATGCTATATATCATTAGAAAGCTAGAAAAATAATCTACAATTTCCAAGAAGGAAACTTTATCCAATTCAGCCTAGATCAATCCAGATTTTTCCCTTAATTCCAAAGACAAATTTTACATTCATCCACCAATGTACTGCACCTAGTTCTCAACTTCATGAAAATTTGAGACTCTTAGAGACAAAATTGAAATTCGATTTCTTCATAAGAAATGTAGCCATATGTTTCTAGTGTAATCCAAGAAAATAATCATCTCATTTGGATAACAAGAAAAAAAATATGGTTAATAGACCGAAACACACTCAGTGAATATTTTCCAGATCACTACCAATTTTTGTTTCTAAATCCTTCCTTATCACAACTCATACCAAGATTATCTTCTCTACTTCATTTTCAACTCCATATCATCTAAAAAGATATTATAGTCCATGATTAATCTTGAACATCAATAACAAGACATACATATACATACATACATACATACATATACATACATACATACATACATATATATATATATATATACCTGTTCTTCATCACTTTCACCCTAATTCTTCCCATTTCATAGTCTCTCACTACAAAAATCACCAAAGCAAAACATGAACCTATCCACACTTCTTATGTACTGCTCAAAATTTTCTAAGAAAAGTTTCAGGTTCCAACATCGAACCTTCAACTCTAGCCTTATTTTTCCTTATTTTTCACATTTTTCTTCAAGTGATGCAAATACCTATATGAGCGAATAGGGTTATACGAATCTAGTTATTAAAACATGATATGACTTTAATTACAATCATTTTTGTTGAATTACGTACCTCTCAAATAGATACATCCAATGATATTGAACTAGATTGGTTAATTTAGCCTCATTCGCTAAATGGACAGGTAGATGCTCCATATAGTCAAAGAAGCTTAGAGGAAATATCCCTTCTAACTTGCACAAAATTACTGGAATTTCCCTCTCTATTTTTTCCATTTCAGCTAACTTAATTTCAAATAATGTTAAGCTTTTGAAAAATAAACTTAATTCTATTATTACTTCCCAAACCTTATTTGGTAGCAACTCCCGAAAGGCAATTAAAATTAACCTTTGCATAAACACATGACAATCATGACTTTTCATCCCAAATAATTTGTACTTCCTCATGTCCACACACCTTACCAAGTTTGAAACATAACCATTAGGAAACTTTAGACTTTTTAACTATTCACACAATATTTCCTTCTGCTTTTTGGATGATCTGGAGGAAGAAATTTTCTGTGGTTGTCAAACCAACATATTTTACCTCCGTTTGGAAGATAAAATGCATTATAATCATTACCACAATAAGGACAAGCCAATTTTCCTGTTGTGCTCCGTCCAGAAAATATGGCATATGCTAGAAAATCACTAATTGTCCATAGCAAAGCTGCTCTCAACACAAAATTTTGTTTTAGAGACACATCATATGTCTCAACACCATATTCCCAAAAATGTTGCAATTCAGATATCAATGGTTGTAAGAATACTTTAATTTTATGCTTTGGATTTGTTGGCACTGGCACAATCACTGTCAAGAACATATATGCCTCTTTCATACACATCCATAGAGGCAAATTATATAGAGTAATTATGACTAGCCATGATGAATATTACTGGTCAGATTGACCAAAAGGTTAGAATCCATCCGTCGACAATCCTAACCTAACATTTCGACTTTCGGCTACATACTCATAATGGGTGTCATTGAAATGTTTCCATGCCAATGCATCTGATGGATAACTCATTATTCCATCTTCCTGTTGGTGCTCATTATGTCATCCCATGTGAGACGCAATAACATCAGAAGCATATAGTCTTTGAAGTTTCGGAGTTAGTGGGAAATAATACATCCGCTTCTAGAATATTAACTTTCCTTTCATAGAATGCTTTCTAGGCTTGAAACTAGATTGACTACAAAATTTACACTCTTGTAATTCCACATCATCATCCCAATATAACATACATCCCAATTTGCAACAATCAATTTTTTCAATAGGCAAACCAAGACCCCCAATAAGTTTCTTCATATTGTAAAAACTATCATCCATTGTGTGATCAGGAGGCAATGATTCATTATACCATCCTAGAATTTTATCAAAACTACGATAACAGAATATACCCTTCAAACTTTATGTTCAAGATACGAGCAATTGAACATAATTGAGTCATTGTCTCATAATTTGGACATAGTTCTTGGTCAGCTGAGTGTAGTAAGTCAAAAAACTATTTAGATTGTGGGTTGGATTCTTCTTCAAGATTTTCTATATTTTCCTGAAAGGAATAACTAGATGCGTCATAAACCATTTGCATGTAAGGATTTTCATTTACATCCATATTATTTGTTCTAAATCTAATCCCCCTTTTAAACTCATTTAAGCTTACTGAAGATTGTGCTTCATTACCCCTTGAGGTGCTACAAATCAATGGTTCCCTATGTCGTGTCCACTCAAAATAATTTGGGACAAACCCTCTTCTCAACAAATGCCTATTTACATCATCAATAGGAAGGAAACGAATGTGTTTTCACTTTTTATAAGGACATCTAATCTCTGGTCCATCCATATATGCAGGTTGAGAACACGCATAATGCATAAAAGCTTCAACTCCCTCAACAAAACTGTTAATTTAAAACAGTGATTCCATAGTTAGTATCCTTCATATTCCTCAAAATTTACAAAACATCTAAACGTTACACATCCCCTAAGTATTAACCGACTGAATTAATTAACTACAATTGATTTCAAAACTATGGTACGTGGCATTGTTTACACCCATGAATCAAGAAAATAAGTTCTCACTGTAACTCTTAGGCTTATGGAATTTTTTACCGATAAGCCTCATGGGAGCTGCATCACTGGTTTCCAGCCTATATACCATCCCAGAGGTTTATTATGGAACGAATTGTCTTGTCTATGAAATGTTAATCCTTTGTGTTAATACTATGTTTGCTTAATCACATCGAAGTTGAAGTATTACTCGATCGAATTAATCACTTACAATTAATCGATCGAATTAATCACCTATAATAGATTTCAAACTCATTCCATATACAGTAAACACTTAGACTATTAAAGAAGAACATAAAAACTCATCAATGATTATAAGAATATTCTAAACAACAACACAAAATCAAGACCTCCTTCGTATTCACATAAAATCCAAAGGTGTCATAATCGTATTATTAAAGCAATACATATGGTAAATATTAGTTGGACGACTAACCTGAATGGATGGACAACTTCAGACTACAACGAAGAAAAATGAGCAACGCTCTTCAACACAATATAGGGCCTGCAAAAAAGAATATGAAATATTTAATATAATACAATTGTGCTAATACAACATCATAAACTAATGTGGTCCATCATGCTATAGGAGTAAGATCATAAACAAACTTTCATCGACCTATTTAATCCTTTTATTAGAGAAATATTGAAGGACACAATTGCAAAAACACATTTAAATTACTAGTGTTGGAGGTTTATAGTATGATAACAAATTTGAGTAACTATACATGTAATTAAGTGATGTCTTCTAGTTTACTTTGACATGCTTCACAAAAGATAGGTACTATTATGGAATGAATATTCAACACACCATGCTTTATTATTTTTGAAATTGTAAGCATCATAATTTATAGACATTTTTGTTTTAGGTATGCTCAGTCTATTTGTCTTTGCAATATACAAAAGTTTAGAAAAATATTAGAGTTGAAAGGTCTCACAAGATATGAACAACTCAAAATATCATACCTCAAAGTTCTCATAACACTGAATTGACTAAGCACCATGAGCATAGTAAAACGATCACAATCCAATATACATGTTATACAACTTGTATCTAGAGACATTAAATCATTTATTCCTCAAATGCAACTATACACTAATCATTTGATTGAAAATTTAGCAATTGTCTCACCAATATATTACCTGCTCTGTAAGAGGTATGAGAATTCTTATGGATTTAATAGATCCATAGAAATAGATCCCTCTTACCAAAAAAAAAAAAGAATCCCTGCATTTAATCAAAACCTAGATTATCACAAGTTGTAAATGACAATTATCTACACTTTTAAGATAACAATACTATAACTAAATTTGCTTGTTATACATTCCCTACAAACTAATATTGTTCATTCCTTATAAAAAAATTAATAGTTAAAATAGTTAAGCATGAATGTTGTAGAATTATTGCCACAATAAGGTGAGATTCATTAAATGTGAAATTTTTGAGGTATGTGAACTTATGCAAATCTTGACTTTACTAAGGTATGTTAGAGAATCTAAGGTTGTAATTTACATTATGAGGATGAAGGACATAGCCAGTAACCTAAGTTGACTACAAATAATGATATAAGATTCTTTCCTAATTTGTTAGTTACATGAATAAGATTTTGTATATCCATATATGACACATATTTTAATTTTAATTTTCGAACTTGATGATTATGGATATTCACTAATTTTTAGTAATTTAAAAGGTTTCATTGTCTATTTATTCTGTTGTAATGTTTATTGGATGTAAAATCATTAGTTGTAAAGTTTCTAAAGAATGATGCAAAAGATAAGAGCTAGAGCAATTAAGAAGCCTAAGCCTAAGCCTAAGCCTAAGCCTGACCAATGATCAATATAGATTTATATATAATTCATGGAAGAGTTGTTGAGGTACTTCTATAGGTAAATAAGGATGACTTATATTCAACTTTAGGTCATACTGTTGGAGCTGGCACAAATGCTATTGACTAGATTATGGTAGATGCTAAACTTGATGATATAACATTATTAAGATGTTAATAAATAGGTAAGAAGCCTATACCTTTTGAAAATTTTATTATTTATATGAGTGAGTTTGACTATATTTGAAAAGAGATTACAAATCACCTTAACTTTGCTAAATCATTGAGGAGTAATCATTCTGATAAATGGATGGTGACTATAAAGAAAAACATGTAGTTTATAAAAAACAACGATGTTTGGAATTATTCCACAGTCCGAATAGATGTAAACCCATTAGTAGTAAGTGGATGTGTAAGATCAATATAAATATTAAAGATACAATTGAGAGGTTCAAAGTAAGGTTTATAGTTAAAGTGTAAAGTTAGAAAAAGATAGTTAGCTACAATGGAACTTTCTCACTAGTCTCAACAAATGAATCTTTTTGTATTATTATGGCTTTAACAATTGATCTTGATTTTAAGCTTTATGATATAAATTTCACGACATCCAAAATGGTGATCTAATGGATGAGTATATATAAAGAAGCATAAGGATTTTACGATGAAGGGAAATAAGCACCAAGTTGTAAACTAAGGAATTCAGTTTATAAATTAAAGTAAGCATTACGAATGTGGTACTTAAAATTCCATAAGGTGGTCACAACTTTGGATTTTAAGGAGCATACACTTGACTCTTTTATATATTTCAAATTCAGTAGAATCAACTTTGTGTTTATGTTCTTATATGTAGAGAAAAAAATCAAAGCATGAACATCTTTTTTGTTCCTTGCCTTTACAAAATCAAAAAGACGAGTATAAAATCATAAAACTACTACCATTACTATTATGTTGGCTAATATCACCTATCATTTACAATATAAATTGAATGTGAAATATGTCCATCATGCTTATCGAAAGTTTATACGTTTGCAAAAGTAAATATTTAGTTTTATATGTGTTCCCAAAGGAGACACTTGGATGATTAAATTAGTGAAAGCTAAGGGGTGTTAAGTATGCAGAAAAATATATGATTGATTTTAGTGATAGTATTTATTAGAAATTACCTTGAGTTATGTCTCTTTTATAGGAAACCCTTCAAAAAAATCAAAATTATACTTTGATTACCTTATTGGACTTTATATCTAATCTCTCCTAGAAATCTTTGTTGGACTTTGATTAGGAATTTTTCTTTGTATGTGGGTGAATCCTATATTAAACTTAACCTTTTTAGATAATTCGACCTCTTAAATAGTCCTAAAGGACATATTTTTAAAGAACGGTGATGGCTCATGCTCAATAAATTAGGTCCATTCAATATGCTTATTAGGGTGTGTCATTATTCCTAATTTCTTATTAAAACTTAGATTGAAAATAAAATTTTAGTGTTTAAGTCTACACGGATGTTTGCATAATCTGGATAACCTTCAAGTAACTTGAGGAACATTCTTTAATCATTTAAATATGTTATCAAAGGTCTACAACAATTATGCCAACATAATTAAAAATCATTGCTTAAACATTAACTAATAAATCCCTAAAGGCCTATTGGAGACAGCCATAAGAGAAACATCAACCTTCAATCATCCATTTGTTTCCTTTTGTAAGAATTCTTAAGAAAAACTAGAAGTCATCTTTAGATTGCCTTTTGTTTATATAGGTGGGCTTGCTTAAGTTGTAAGATTCTTAGACTATTTTCATATGGAATATAATTATCCCTCATCATACATAGACGTTTTCTCTACCTTTAGGGAGAAAAATCATCACTTAATCTCAATGATTGATTTAGGTTAATCTTGGTTGTCTATGCCTCTAAGGCACAAGATGTGGAAGATGAATCCATTTTTTATCTTTTATAAAAGTTAGCAAAGGAGAAAACATGCATGTTCTTTATTTGTTTGCCTATATTCTTAAGAGAGAAGCCATATTTGATTGTTCACTTGCTATCTTAAAAGGATATTTTAAGTTAAAAGAAAGATCTATCGATGAATGAGCTCTATAAGGAGTACAACTTGAGGGCTACAAGAAAAGTATCTCAATAGAGCTATCCTAACATTAAGTACAACATTTTATCTAACCTCAAATTTTCAAAAAAACAATGGTTTTCTTCTCAGTCATATATCATTATGTTCTGCTTTATCTTATCAAAATTTCCCCTTATTTTCATTTTAAACTCATTCAGTCTGTCTAAACATTCCTGATTTATCTCACTAGCTTTTGTATTGAGTTTGCTATTTCTACTCTCTTTTTAGCTTATATTATTAACTTACTAGTTGTTCTTTCATTCCTTTGGTCTATTGTTTTTATTTAGTTTAGATGCTCCGTATAATTCATCTTCTTGCATGCCTATTGTAACTTAGATCAATTTAAAATTGGTTATTTATATTTTCCTTTATCTAGGACAATGTACTTAGATGAAGTTTTTGTAAATCCTAACACTTATACTTGAAGTTTCTTTCATTTCTTTCTCTTCAAATGACATATAATCCTAAGCTCAATTCTGTCTTGATTAGGAGGTAATCCTTCACTTGAAATTATTACCTTTTAGAGGTCGATACCATTATATTTTCCTAATGTTGCTCACTAAAATAATGATTGTGGAAATTTTGTACTCTCAACCATGATTCCTTTGAGTATCTGCATTGAAAACATTGATGGTTTTTATTTTTGTTCTCACTATAGAAAAGAATGAAGTTGGAGCTTATGATTTAAAAACTCTTAATTCTATCAAGTGTGCTTAACTTGTTTGTTATAACAAGTGATAAAATGAAAACATTCTTTGGAGAGTTATGTTTAAACCATATTAAGTTTCTTAATTGTATTTTAATTAATAAGTCTCTAAAAACTAGTAACATGATTTTTTATTAAACTGACCTAACATATATCTAATCCAACTTATTCTATTTTAAATTTTTAGCAGAGATTATAATTAGGAATATTTTGTTAAATGCTAGTGAATCCTCTTAGCCTTATATGTTAATCATTTCCTTATAAAGTCATTCACTCTACCTTTATGGTTTAAATTTACCTTAGGTGAAAACATTTAGAAAACAAATGAAGAGGAAACTTTTCACCCTATTTATCAAATTGTTTTCAAATTATTTCTACATATTATATATTAAATCTTAATTCTAACAAAACAAAATTTTAATCAAGTTCTAACAACACAGAAATTGAACCAAATTCTAAAAAAATAGAAATTGAACCAAATTCTAACAACACAAATCCCTTCTCTTCAATCTTAAATCCCTTCTCTTCAATCTCAAATACACACTTCAATCTCAAATCCCTTCTCTCCCAAACATTGCAACATTTAGTATGTACAGAATAGAACCTAGGTCATAGACAATATTCGTATATTCGTATATCCAATATCCCTTTAAAAACAATTAACAAATTCAAAACCAGTCAAATTCAACTCACACAAAAAAAAGCATAAGTTAGCAAGTCATGGAAAACTGAGGTTGGGAATCTAGTAATAGAACTTAAGCTACTGAGTTTTAAGAAATTTTGATTCTATTTGCCCAAGTGATTGATATCAATCTAACATAATTTTCAAAGATTCCTTAATATATATTGAAATCCCTATCTGGAAACGAGGAATAACACAGCTGAACGAATGAAGATTACAGCCTTCCCAATAAAGCCAAATATTGAAAGCAAAGAAACCAAGAACTTGATTCATCAATTCGCAAAACAACCTCAGTCTCCATTACTATAGCAGAAAATTAAGAATTAATCATATAATCAAAGCTCAACAAATGGAGAAACAAAATTGTAATATTACAAAAATGGAGAAACATCACCATACACTAACGATAGATGGCGATGACGAGGAGAGGATCAGTAGTAGACGTGCGATGAATGGCAACACCAAGGAGAGGAGAAGCTACAGACGGCTGAGGAAGAAGGACGACGACAATGAGGAGAGGAGAAGGATGAAAATAGTGTAAGGAGAGGAGAAAAAACGAAGAAGAACGGCGGAGAAAACTAGGGGAAGGTTCAGGGTGCATTTACCAAACAACGTCGTTTTGGTTCATGGTTAAACGCACCCTGAAACTTTCATTGGTTTTCTTTGTTGTTCTTCCAAACGACATCGTTTTGATTTTTTTAAATGACCCATTTGAAGTTAACGATGGAGAGGGAAGACAATAGGAAAATCACCGACGGAATACATTACTGTTGGTAAAAACCGACGCTGACTTTTAAACAAAAGCAAATTTCACTAACGGAACAATATCCATTGGAACAATTCTGATGCTATTTATTTGCGAAAAGCATTCCTGCCTAATTTACTGATGGGGATGGATTCGTCGCTATATTCTGTCGAAAAATTGGTGTGAATGTTTTCCCTCTGCCTTTATTGATGACAATTGTGACTGTCAGAAAGTGAAATTTTTCAAGACAGTTTTACGTACGGATATTGATTTTTCGTCGATAATTAGCTACAGAATTATGTCCATCAGTAAAGTTCTATCGCTGATGTATGATTTTCTTATAGTATAAAGTTAGGTTAATCAGTCCAACCTTGGTTATAAGATTGAGAATAATAGTTATAAAAGAAATTACTTCCATCCATGCCAAACAAATTTTTATAATCACAAACATGAAACAAAAAATGAAAAGATCATGAAATAACTGAAAAGAACCTAATTGCGAAAAAATATATAGAGAACACCAATTAAAATCAATAACAAAAACTAAACTACTACACTCCCTAACAATGGCGCCAAAATTGACAGCGCATCATAATGCTAATCAAAGTAAACCAGATTACTACTATAGCAGTGGTAAGTCTAGAGATCCCACAGAGAGTACATGTAAAGTTATTAAAATGACATTAATCGATATTTAGGTTAAGGGGGTTTTGATTTTTTAAAAATAAGAAAATAAAATAAAGCTAAACTAACTAACAAAAGCAATTTAAAGAAAACATAAAAAATGATAGAAGTGGTGAATTTGGTAGGGACTCAATTCTTTGGTTCAATCTCAGTGTACACCTTAATTAAACATATTTTAATGATTTGTTATTCTCAAACCTCCCTTAGAAACTATTAATCGTGGGTTAAGAATTAACCTGAGTTTTTCCTTAGGTAGTGTTTAATCAAGATGCGATCGTTAATTAAACCTAACTACTGAAAAACATAGCATACGATTTGTAGATTTAATTAAGCAGTAGCATTACAAATTAAGAAAACCGATTAATTAAGGAAATAACCACATATGATGCGTCATTTAACCTAGGTTATGTTATCCCTAATGATTTCAAACCATTAGTGTTACAAATGAATTTCAGCATAACAATTACATACTACATTGAATATTCTAGCAATGAGTTTGTCATAAAACAATCCAATGAACGTACTAAAATCATTTATCCAAAACCCGATTCAATGAACACAAATAACACAACATTCCAAAAACAGATTACAACGTTAATAAGATGAAATAGTTTAATCGTGACTTAGCGTCGATATACTCATTGAATCAGCATCGGGAAGTTACCCCCACAGTTCTCTTAAGGTTAAGAGCTTTACCCCTCATCTTTATTAAAATCAAAAGCTCCCAAACTAATTTTTTGCTTTAACCCTAAGAGCCTTCAACTGAATACTCTCTTATCCGAAGAACAACTCTACTGCACCTGCAATCTTCTCTCTTTCTAAAACCCTCTATTGTTTTATTAAAACCCACGCTTCCCCATTTGTTACTGTGCATTTTGGTACCTTGGCTTGGATTGTTGCATTTTGGCTTTGCCATCCCAGTCTATTGTGCTGCCATTTTGTCCTTGGCTATCTTCTTTTAGACTAAATTTGTTTTCTTCTTACTCTAATTTTCTTCTTCTTACTCCATGAAGACAAATGAATATTAATCTTTGAAAATGGCCTAAATATTGTGCTTTCGACTCACTCTAACTTCTTTTCTTTCGAATTATGCCTTAAATCCCATATAAGTCAAAGTGGGTATCTTAAGTAATTTCATGTCATTAATCGCTAAGTGTTATGGAATAATTATAAAATCAATTAAGCACATGTCATGAAGTCCTAAACATAAAGCCCTATTGATCGGCGCGTCGTAACGCTAGTCAAAATAAAATAACTAGACTACTGTTGTAGCAGTGGTGAGTCTAGGTCGATCCCATAGGGAGTGTTCAGTTAACTTATG
>JANQBM010006496.1:0-12780 GCA_025594535.1 Erythroxylum domingense | reverse complement strand
CGCCACCCTCGCGGGGCACGAACTCGGATATCACTGTCGATATCGGGTTCGGGTTCGGCGGGAGTGGGGTGTTACATAAGGGCATTTTTAAACATTACTATTCTACCCTTCCATCAGTGATGGGATGTTACAATGCATCATATGCATCAACTATTAGAAGACGCAGTGGAAAATAAAACAAAAGCCAAAAAAACATAATCGAACATATGCCATTAGATGTTGTAAAACCAAATATGAACTTAAGATGTGTACCTTACAATCTCCTTTGTTCTTCATTTTCTTCACCTGTTCGGGTTGTCGTAAACCATAACGACCAAAGGAGGACATCTCTAATGATATCCATACAAAGAGCGAAGCCTAAAACCTCTTAGAAAGAATGGCTAGAACACACACAAATTGCTAGCTTTGTGATATGTTCTTTGAGAGAGTATTTTAGAAGATGATGAACAATTCATAAAAAGATACTTTGTTTTCTTACAACTTTTTCACAAAAATAGTGTGACTTGGACACCCTTTTGCCTCCCCCTAACCCCCAACATCAATGGAGAGTTAGTGGGAATTAAGTGGCTTTTAATCCCATTTAATTTAGCATGAAAACATTCACCCTTTCTTTAAAGGGTAATTTTGTCATCTTGCTTATTAAAGGGTAATTTTGTCATCTTACCTAATAAGCAAGATTCACATGTGTCATATAATTCACATTCAATTGAACCTAAACTACCACACTTTTGTAGCTTATTCATACATCTCTCACATCTTAGATCCCCATCCAAAACCACTTTACTCATTCTTCGTATTTCCAATGCGTGCGACCCATTAGGTTCTCGATTATGTTGGCCATTTGAATAAACACTTAATTCAAACAAGTTATGAGCGGTATCTAGCAATACTTCACGACCCCAATTGACTAAAAAGTTAATGATTTGACTATGAACCCTTCTATAGACAATGTTCCTGTGCAATTCGTCCTTTCATCATTCTATACCCCACTTAGTTCAAAGTATGTTTAAAGTTTCAACTCCCATTAAATTGACTACGTCACATCTAGCCTAAATGATGATAGTTATTGTCCCTGAGGCTCATTACTCAATTGGATATATCACTAAAGACTATCTTCATGACATTTCCACTCTGGCCAGAGATTCTCGAGTAATAACCCTGACAAGAGGCCATGGGTATCATCTCCTCCTATCAAGAGTGGTGAATCCTTTATTGGATACTTAATTACCTTCGAATACAAATAGTTGTACCCAATCACCACCTTATGAGTAACCTTTGAGAGGAAACGAGGAATGGAGTCAAAGTATAAGATCAGTATCCAAGATATAGTTGAATGCCTCAAGTCTAACGATATTAGCTCTATTATTATGATGAGACTATCACTGACACTAGAATAGATTATTCATATGATTGTCTCATAGTAGGTCATCCAATGTAGTTAATACTTTTACCAAGCATTCACATGTTAACTCTAAATAACTCATACTTACAGCTTATGAGATCTATTGCTTGATCTAATCAAGGAGTATAACATGTGCTAGTCTGCCCAGATTAATAATGTCTTGTCTCATTAATCCTATGACCAGGGATAATTTAGACACTACCATAATTACACATGATAGGAATCTCATTATCATGATCTCATTATGATTTCCTTTATGTTATGTAATGTATCAAGAACTTCATTAATTCAATTTAAGATCACTATCAATTTATAAAGAAAATTCACATGAAATTAATGAAATGCCTTTTTATTAATCATAAAGATTTGTACAATAAGTGCTAAGGGAGATTCCCTTTAGAGCAATTCTCTAACAAAACAAGCTCTTTAAATTTAATTGGACAGTCGCATTATGAGTTAGGAAAATAGATTAATTAAGTCAACAATCACACAAGCTCGGGTCATTTAACCAAGGTTATGTTATCCCTAATGATTTGAAACCATTAGTGGCTACAAATGAATCTTAACATAACAATTACAGATTATATTGAAATTCTAACAATAGGTTCATAAATAAATAATCTAACGATAACGAGAATAAAGATCATTCATACATGAAAACCCAAATCCATAAGCATATGATAACATAATCAATCCCTAAAAAGAGAAAAAATAACAAACACAATGAAAGAAATGCTTAACAGGGTTCTTCGAATTTGATATCACCTCTAAATAGGGTCAGGACAGCCTATCCATCTATGAATCTCCAAAGAATGAGATTTTTCCCCTTTGTCACCTCCCAAAACCTTTGGAAAGATTCCTCAACATTTTATAAGTTTCTACCATCAAAACAATGTTTTTATGCTAAAAAATAAGGTTCAGGTGAGCTAGCAAAAACTCACGGGCGTGAGTGGTTAGCTCACTGCCATGATCGGTTTCTATAGGAGGCTCACAGTCGTGAGCCATGGTTGCATGCAACATATGTCACGGGTATGAGACATGACACATCTGTGATGGTCGTGAGAGATGTCTCACATGCATGACAAATTCATGCATGGTCATGAGTCTCTAATCCCTTTATATTTGATGTTTGCAACATTTTCTCCTCTTGCTCTATCCTTCTGCTTCTTACTCCACGAAGACAAGTAAGTGTGAGTCTCAAGAAGACGAATCAAATATTGTGCTTTTGACTCACTTTAGCTCTTTCACTTCCAAATTGTACCTAAAATCCAATATGAACTAAAGTGAGTGTCTTAAGCATTTTAAAGCATTAATCACAAAGTGTCAAGGATTAAATATATCAACAGTTAAGCACATATCAGTTATGCTTCTGTGTCATTTGGAAGACTACCATGTTCCTTGTTGACAATGCACTGGCAGGTTAGTCCACTTGAACCTCATATGAAGAGTAGAGGAGTGGTTCTTTATGAGTTGATCAATTGTGGCTTTAATCCTCATCTCCCTTTCTAGCTTGTTAATCTTGTTTATTAACTTGTTAACCCTAGAGCTGAACATGTCTATGATCTTATCAAACTTTAACTCAAAAGAGTTTGTCTCCAAGGATCCAATCCTATCCTATTGGAAACTTAGCGGACCTTGAGCTCTTATTTTACTGCCCGCATTGTTAATCTATGAATAATTTAGGTGGTACTTCCACCCAAGATTATATGTGTTATAGTAATTCCCATCCATGTTGTAAAGTCTTCACGTGGTTGGAAGAAAAAAAATCTACACATTGCTAAATTTAAAGTTGTTATAAAATATATTTTTCTTTTTCTAATTTCTAGTAGTTGCACTCACATAAGAAAACTATCAAATCATTAAATCAAAGTAATTAAAATTGTATAAGATGCTAATTGATCCCAGGAAACAGTGCCAAAAACTTATTGAGCAAGCTTTATATATATTAAAACTCTCAATACCACAAGTATACAAATTGTATCCCGTAGTATTAAGGGTATTATTCCCACGGGGACTAATAGACACATGAACAACTTGAAAGGAACTTTTTATAAGGTACTAAGAATTGGTTTGAATTAAAATAAATAGCTGAAAGTAAAACAAATAATAAAAAGAAACACGTAAATAATAAAATAATTGAGTTGCCAATGAAATTGTGGTCGATCAAAGTTAAAGACTTAGGAAATATTCTATCGTTATTTTGTTTCACTTAATTTTGTTGATTCAATTATGTTTGATCCTAGATTTCTTAAGGTTTTGATTACTCTCTCTCAAGATCTAATCAATTAACCTAATTGAATTCAATATTTACATATTTGTAATCTCCCGATTCATAAACTACTCATAACTTACTCAATTAGATCTGAAGCAATCTATTAGATAATTAATTTCGCAACCAAGATCTCTCTTCAATTGATCATTAATTTGATAATTGTTGGTCTATTATGTTTCCAACTTTCCTTTTACACCTTAACACTTATTACTACGACTCACTCTCTCAGTTTGTTATCCAGTATATGCATGACAATTATCACAAACATCCAAAGATATGTTGAAATCAACAATAATTAAGGTTCACAAAATAATTCCAAAATAATACCTAATATAGATTTAGAAATCCATAAACATGTTATACATCATAGAAATCCAATTACACATCAAGGGCCATAAAGAAAGTAAAAGGAAAAGAATAAAAATTATTTGACTCCTTGATCTAGAATGCTGGAATTTCCTGAAACTCTTCTTTGATCTCTCCACTTTGATTCACTTTTGATGAATATTTATTTTTGGTCTTTTTATGTTCTTTTATAGTGAATTAGGGCTTTAGGGTTATGTCTAGGATTTTCTTTGATTCCAAAAATAGCTCTGAACCCTAAAACATGAAAAAAAAATCACGCTTGGAAAACCTTCTAGCACGATCATGATTTGGAGGCACAATCATGCTTAACGTGATTCAACCCTCTCTGTCACAATTGTGCTTCATGTCATGATCATGCCTTCCTGCATCCAACATCTTCTTCATTCTTCAATTTCAACATCTTCTTCATTCTTCAATTTCCTAGTTTCCAACACTCACAAACACCAAACACCAAACACCAAATACCAAACACCAAACACCAAACACCTCTTGAAATATAAAATTAAGATTCAATTATTGCTCTAAACCACACAAACACTTAGAATACATACAAACATTAATAATAACATAATTGTAAGCCTATACATATGATAATCATCAAAGAAATACAAAAAAAACACACTTAAACTCCTATAAAAACATAATATAATCTACACTATCTGTTGGCCCCCAAATTTTTTTTGTTGAATTAACTATGATAGTTTATGGAACAAGCATGGAATTTGAATTTTTTCCTTAGAATGAATTATGAAGTCATGATAGAATTATTATTGGAATTTAATTATTTATTCAAGTGTTAGTAGGATTTTGTTACATTGGTTAATTAGATTAAAGTAGTAAGAATGTACAAGGGCAATTTTGGCATGTCACTTAAGATTAAAAGGCATGAAGCATTAAAGGAAAGGTAGGAATGACTTTTAGCACTCATTAAGTGAAAAATTGGAAAAGAAAAAGTGTTGTCTTGCTCTTAAGAAGGAGAAAAATGTGAATAAGGGAGAGAAAGCAGATAAAAACGAAAAAGAAGAGAGAAAGGAGAGAGGGTTTCGTTCTTGAGAGAAAAGAAGGAAGACTAAGTTATGGTTTCATCTTTTCTTAGCTTTTAGGAGTGATTTTGATGTTGTTCAAGAAGAGAAAAAGAAAAAGGAAGAGAAGAGCTTTCATTTTAGCTAAAAATCTCATTATTTGATAAAGATTCAAGGTAAGAGCAATTTTAATCCTTTGGATTTTTGAAAGGGTTTTGGTTCATGTAGCTTAGGAAATGCATGGGTTTAAGTATTCTAGAGTCAATTTTAGTGAATATGCTTTTTGAGTTCTCAATTGTAAGTCCTATTGAATTGGTATCATTGCAATTATTGAAGGAAATCAAGAGGAGAGGCAAGAAGAGCAAGAAGAGAGGCATCTTTAAGCAACTTTTAAGCAAGGAATTCAAGGTGGGTTACATGTTTATAGTTGAGTTAATGAGCCATGAGAAATTTTCCAAATCAATAAAGTTAAATGATTTCAATTGCTTTATAAATGTTGCATTTTGCTTCTTGAATGATTAAAGTATTTGCTATATGTTTGGTACCTGAATCTTGATGATGATTTATGAAATGATGATGGAAATTGTATTTGAAAAATATCATGCTTATAGAAATCATGTTTTCGAAATGTGCCATTTTGGGCAACAAGTTTATAAGTTATGAAATACATGTTATGTGGGTTTGGTTTGGCCCATTCTGTATGTCAAGTGCAATTTGACTAAAGGCTTCTCCCGCCTGCCCACAAATGACATGGAGCTCCTTTAAGGACTCCCTCATATTTACGACTACGAAAAAAACACTATATAGGATTGTATTAGTTCGTTCTGTTCACGACTACATAAGACCATTTCATGGGAATGTGTTAGCTCATTTTGTTTATGGACCTACCCAAACCATTATGATTGCTTATATGTTTATGATTGTTTGACAAGTTGAGAAATACATGACTTATGTTATTGATGAATTGTTTGACAAGCTTAAAGATTTGAGAAATACGTGCTTTATGGATTCAATGCAATTTACTATGGCAATGAATATTTTCAATGGTTTTGCTTATTCTCCACTATAAACTTGTTACCCATGAGCTTTTAGCTCACTCCCTATTCCTTCCCATATCCAGGTGACGAGCAAGAGATCGAGTGATCGAGAGTCAAGGCATCACTCTGAATTTGCATATTTTTGTTTTTAAGTTAGTGTAGGAATATTCAAGGCTTTAGCCGCATTACAAGTATCAATCATATGTATATTTTGGATTTTTGGATTATGAGACCAATGATGTAATTGGGTCTTGAAATGCCCGTTAAAGCTTTGTAAAACTCTTTTCTTTTGATGTTAATGAAATATACTTATGTTTTGCTCATGATTTTCTAAGTTTTCAAATTGCATTTTCAAGCATTCATAAGGGTAAAATTTTGTGTTCTAACTTCAGGGGAAAAATTGTATTAATTTAAGTTGATTTGGACAATGTGGTTTTCTTAGTCTTCTTAGAAGTTGTATTTTATTCTGTTAGCTTTCCACTGATATAAAGTGTGTAATTTTTAGAGATTGGAGTTGAGAGATATGCTATTTGCAAGTTAGTGAGGCTGCACAAGGTGCATGCTGGGCACTTTATAGCCTTTTTCTTTACTTGAATTAATAGAAAAAGAGTACTTTGGTGTCTTGAATTAGGAAAAATTAGTGTGATAAGTTAGAGATGAAATAAAGGTGATAAAGGGAGTTGAATGTGTGTTGAATTATTGAAGAAGGTATTGACATGGATGATGTTGTATTTGTGTGATCAATAATTTATGATGAATGTACATAAATTGAATATTATATTTTTAGGTTGATGATCAATCATAGATTATGATTTGGTTATAAATGATACTGAATTAGAATGGAATTGAAAATGATGAGGAAAATAAGTTAGAAATGATAGATATGTGTAAGAGGGGTCATAGGAAACTTGTAGGAGTTAGAAATCTGGAATTTGACCTATAAATGTCTATCCTCTAGTCAGACCTTCTCGGGTATTCCAACGTTTCAGCTCAGTTCATGTTCGTTTGGAGGGACATATGTCTGCTAAGTGGACATTCGCGGAACAATTATAAAAATGTGAAATCATTGACCCTTTAGATGGAAAAATCTCTCTTCGGGGTCTTCACGAAAGTTATAGAAATAGAAGTTCTTTCAAAATCGTGCTTAGATGGTCTTAATCTGACATCCCTAATGAAAGTTATGATTTTTGTCCTGAATCATGTACATTTAATAAGTTGTGGCCTTATCAATGCTTTCCTATGATTCATTTAGGCTTGAATGGAGCTTGAAAAGTACTTAGTTTGTTATGGAAATAAGAGATAAATTGAGTGATGTGCTTAGGGTGACGATTAAGGATATAAATATAAGAATGGATTGTCGTGTATCAAGTGCTCAATTATGGATGTTTAGGATGTTATAAGAATGAAGATGAACCTATGTTGACTGATGAGGTTCCATTATAAAATCCCCACAGAGTGTTGCGCTCACGTTTCATGACTTTCGAGTTAGACACTGGATACGGGGTCTGACATCTTTTAGTATCAGAGTATGAGTCCAAAAACGGGGTCTAATAGGTTTGGTATCAGAGCATAAGTTAGATTCCAGAAACGGGGCCTAACATCTTTTGGTATCAAAGCATCTAGGTTTAATATCCTAGGTATGAAATGGTTTTTAAAGCACAAAATAAACATGCATTGTTTTAAAAGAACAACATACATTGTTTTTGTATTGTTTCATATGATTTGAAATTGTTTTACATGAAGCATGGTTTAAGAAGGTTTTACATGCACACATGCGAGTTTAAACCCGATATGAAACATGAACTAGAGATTTTTAAATGGTTTTTAACTAAAGGAGTGAGTATGCCACCTCGAAGGAGAACTTGAGGAGCTATGACTCGATCTCGCTCTCCCCAACGAAGTACGGATGAATCGTATATCCCGCAAGATGTAGGGACACAATCTGCTCCTGATTCTGAGGCACCTAGTGTACAGCGTAAATTGCCATCGCCTCCTCCTCCTATGCCTAATATGGATCTGTGGTTCTTTTAAGCCTTTTCTCAGGCCTTCACATATGCTATGGGCCAAGAGTCCTAAGTTTTGATGCCAACTTCGGTGGAGAGGAGTGGGTAGAATGATAAGCTCCGCAAGTATGGCACTGTAGATTTTAATGGTACTATGAATCCGAAAGAGGCTAAGGCATGGTTGAAGAGGACCAAGACAGTCCTGCTTTAGATGAAGTTCTCTGAAGAAGAGAAATTGGATTATGCAGTGAGCTTGCTGTAACGGGATGCACTGCATTGGTGAGAATCAGTGCCCTACAGTCAGGTTATGCCTCCGGTGTTATCGTTAAGAGATTTTGTGGAAGTGTTCAGGAAGAAGTATCTCTCCAAGGTTTATATATAAGAGAAGGCCAGATAGTTTCTAAATCTCACACAGAGGGAGATGAGTGTAAGTGAGTATGAGCTGAAGTTCACCCAGCTTTCAAGGTATGCGGCTAATATTGTTGCAAATGAGGAGGATAAATGCCTTAAGTTTGAGGGAGTACTTTATTTGGGGATCAAGGAGAAAGTGCTGATCTATAACTTATGTGACTAACAGAAGTTGGTAGATAGCACTTTAGGCTGAGAAACTGGAGATTATCAAGTACGAAGTGAATAAGAAGAGGAAGAACCAGGAGAAGTCTTCCAAGAAGGGAATGAATGCTCCAATGCCTGAGAGGAGTACAAGGAGTTTCCACACTCAAAGTGAGGTGGGGAGTAGCGTCTCTATTAAGAATAAGGTGCAAAACTCAACTGTAGGAGGTAACAGAATGATGGAGAGGAGTAGATATATGAACCCCCAATGTGATAATTGTGAGAAGTTTCACAGAGGAGAGTGCTTCAAGTTACATGGAGCATGTTTTCAATGCGAGGAGAAGGGACACATGATTAGAGAATATCCCCAGACGACAAGGCAAGAGGGGTCGTAATTGCAAGCCTCAAGGAGAGCAGAAACAATGGGAACCAGCCCAATCACTGAGGTGGGCAATTCTGGGGCTGCAAGGAAGGCTATCCCTCTAGGAAAGCCAAGGGGTCAGGCACAGGCCAGAGTATTTTCCATGATGAGAGAGGAGGCCACAGCCACACCTGAAGTTGTCACAGGTATGACTCAGTTATTTAATTCTAAAGTATATGTCTTAATTGATTCTGGCTCCACGCATTCATTTGTTTCTACAAGCATGACATTATGTGGTGTGAATTTGGTGCCATTGGAAGATCCATTGATTGTTATCACTCCATTAGGGAGGAAGCTGATAATAAGTTAAGCGTATAGAGATTGTGAACTGGTTATTGAGGGTGCTAGACTGGTAGTAGACTTATTGCTGCTAGAGCTAAAGGGTCTAGATGTTATACTAGGTATGGATGCCATAGAGAAATGTTATGCAAAGTTAGACTGTAGTCTTAAAGAGGTAGAGTTTGACTTTGGCAATAGAGAGAAGGTGACTTTTAGAGGAGATAGAAGAATGCCATCACCTAGAATGATTTCAGCTTTGTTAGCTGACAGGATGATGAAAAAGGGGTGTGAAGCCTTCTTGGCACATGTTTTCGATACTAATGTGAATGAAAGGAAGTTAGAAGATTTTCCGATTATGAGGGAGTTTCCAAACATGTTTTTAGAAGACTTACTTAGTTTGCCACCGGTGAGAAAAATTGAGTTTGCCATCGACTTGATTCTCGGTACCACACCTATTTCTATACCACCATATAGAATGGCTCCAGTTGAATTAAAAAAGCTCAAGAAATAGTTGGAAGAGCTGTTAAAGAAGGGGTATATAAGGCCAAGTTCATCGCCATAGGGAGTACCCATTTTATTTGTTAAGAAGAAGGATGGGACATGGCATATTTGTATTGATTATCAGAGACTCAATAAGGTAACCATTAAGAATAAGGATCCTCTATCACAAATCGATGATCTATTTAACCAGTTACAAGGAGAAAAGGTCTTCTCCAAAATTGATCTCAGGACAGACTATCATCAGCTCAGAATCAAAGAGTCTGATGTGAACAAGACAGCTTTTAGGACCCGTTATGGGCATTATGAGTTCCTAGTCATGCCATTTGGATTGACTAATGCTCTAGCTGCATTCATGGATCTTATGAATAGGGTCTTCAAGGAGTATCTGGATCAGTTTGTCATAGTATTTATAGATGACATTTTATTTTATTCCAATAGTGAAGAGAAACATAAGGAACATCTCAAGACAGTATTGCAAATGTTAAAGGAGAAGGAGCTTTATGCCAAACTCAGAAAATGTGAATTTTGGCTTCACGAGGTGATCTATCTTGGGCATGTGATCTCGAAGGATGGAGTACATGTTGATCCAAGGAAAATTGAAGTAGTGGTGAAGTGGTATGCACCAAAGATAGTTGCAGAAGTTAGGAGCTTTCTGGGGCTTGCAGGATATTATAAGAGGTTTGTTGAAGGATTCTCCATGATAGCTGCTCCAATGACCAAGTTATTAAGGAAAAATCAGAGGTTTATCTGGAGTAATGAATGTTATAAAAGCTTTGAGGAACTTAAGCACAGATTGATAAGTGCTCCAATTCCAACTTTGTCTATGGGAGATGAGGGTTATACAGTTTACAGTGGTGCTTCAAAGAAGGGTTTAGGTTGTGTGTTGATGCAGGGAGACAAAGTAATAGTTTATGCCTCGTGGAAATTGAAGCCGTATGAGTTGAATTATCCGACCCATGATCTGAAATTGGCAGCAATAATATTTGCCTTGAAAATTTGGAGACATTATTTATATGGAGTTCAAACGAGGATTTTTACATATTACAAAAGTCTCAAGTACTTATTAAGCCAGAAAGAGTTGAATTTGAGACAGAGAAGGTGGTTAGAGTTGTTTAAGGATTATGATTTGTAGATTGAATACCATCCAGGCAAGGCAAATGTAGTGGCCGATGCCTTGAGTAGAAAATCCTCTATAGCCTATGTTCAGACAATTTATCTACCATTACTGGAAGAGATGGCTAAGCTTAAAATAAGCTTGAAACAAGAGGAACCAGATTGCATTATTGCTAATTTCAGAGTGAGACCAATACTCAGAGATAAAGTTAAGGAGTCATAAGAACAAGATGCAGATTTGAACAAGCTCCGAGAAGAAATTAAGAAAGGCAAGCAATCTGAAATGGAAGTGAGGGATGATGGACTTATGGATGTAGGCAATAAACTTTGTATTATGAATTTTAAGGAGGTATAGATCAAATCTCTCCCACATCATTCAGACCACTGAGTTTCAGTTGAGAGATGATTTGACTTATGAGGAGACACCAGTGGAGATTTTGGATGCTAAGGAAAAGGTCCTCAAGAACAAGACAGTTCAGCTAGTCAAAGTCTTGTGAAAAACCATTCTCTGGAAGAGGCCATGTAGGAGCCCTTAGAGGCCATGAAGGAGAAGTATCCACACCTCTTTAATAACTCAGGTAAGAATTTCGAGGACGAAATTCTTTTAAGAGGGGGAGAAATGTTAGCCCTTGAATTTTTTTCGTTGAATTAAGCAATGATAGTTTATGGAATAAGAATGGAATTTGAATTTTTGCATTAGAATGAATTATTAGGTCATGATAGAATTATTATTGGAGTTTAATTATTTATTCAAGTGTTAGTAGGATTTTGTTACATTGGTTAATTAGATTAAAGTAGTAAGAATGTACAAGGGCAATTTTGGCATGTCACTTAAGATTAAAAGGCATGAAGCATTAAAGGAAGGGTAGGAATGACTTTTAGCACTCATTAAGGGCAAAATTGGAAAAGGAAAAGTGTTGTCTTGCTCTTAAGAAGGAGAAAAACGTGAATAAGGGAGAGAAAGAAGAGAAAAATGAAAAAGAACAGAGAAAGGAGAGAGGGTATTCTTGAGAGAAAAGAAGGAAGACCAAGTTAGGATTTCATCTTTTCTTAGCTTTTAAGAGTGATTTTAAGGTTGTTCAATAAGAGAAAAAGAAAGAGGAAGAGAAGAGCTTTCATTTTAGCTAAAAATCTCATTATTTGGTGAAGATTCAAGGTAAGAGCAATTTTAATCCTTTGGATTTTTGAAAGGATTTTAGTTCATGAAGCTTAGGAAATGCATGGGTTTAAGTATTCTAGAATTAATTTTAGTGAATATGCTTTCTGAGTTTTCAATTGGAAGTCCTATTGAATTGGGATTTTTTGCCATTATTGAAGGAAATCAAGAGGAGAGGCAAAAGGAGCAAGAAGAGAGGCATCTTCATCAACTTTATGCAAGGAATTCAAGGTGGGTTACATGTTTATAGTTAAGTTAATGAGCTATGAGAAATTTTCCAAATCAATAAAGTTAAATGATTTCGATTGCTTTATAAATGTTGCATTCATTGCTTCTTGAATGATTGAAGTATTTGCTATATGTTTGGTATATGAATCTTGATGATGATTTATGAAATGATGATGGAAATTGTATTTGAAAAATATCATGCTTATGAAAATCATGTTTTCGAAATGTGCCATTTTGGGCAACAAGTTTACAAGTTATGAAATAAATAAATACTATTGTTGGATCGGTGAAAGAAAGCATGCCATATTTGGAGAACCGGTAGATTTCAAAAATTTTTAGAAATCTTATTTGCAGCAGAAGCAATATATCCAAATCATCACACCAATCTATACATGATATGGTATAAGGATAATAATAAACATAAACAA
>JANQBM010006495.1:0-33449 GCA_025594535.1 Erythroxylum domingense | reverse complement strand
TAATATATTATTAACAAGTCATAATGTTAATACATGAATCACAAATATCCATTGGCCTAGGGCACACTACTAACAATCTTATGGGTGAGCAATTAAATTAACCAAGATCTCTGTTTTAACCAATCAATTAACTTGATGAATGTAGGTCTATATAATGCCAATTCTTATTGTACAATCCTACACAAATTACCTAACTCAATCTCTCAATATATTACAAGGTATGTATTTAACATTCATCAAAAACATCTATCATTCAAATCAACAAAATAGGAGTTCAATAACAAGTTCAAAAGTAATCTCTACAAATATATTAGCCACTCATGATGGCATTAACATCCATAACAATCAAATAATCCATCATACAAATGCTATAATTGAAAAACGAAAGAAAACTAAATGAATCAAACTCCTCCTCTCCTAATACCATTGGAGTTAGAGCATCAAGCTTGATGGGCAGTTAGGAAGTTGAACATGGAATGGAAGTTAGCAGGTGAAAAGAGATTGTTACAACTATACCCTTTTAATAATTCCTATAAAATAGGAATATTGTCTCTAATATTTCTATTACTCATAAATGCCCCTTGATTCCTATTAATGATGAAATGAAGAACAACCTTTAGCCTATTGGCCAACACTTTAGCAATGGTTTTGTAAAGAGAATTAGTACATGAGATAGGTCTGAAATTGCTCCAAGTTACCGATTTAGGACTCTTGGGCACTAAATAAAGAAATGTCTTATTGATCTCCTTAAGCAACACTCCATTTGTGAAAAACTCTTGCACTGAATCTTTAATAAATCTCTTAGTTGTATCCCAAGTTTTTTGGAAGAAAAGTCCATTAAGTCCATGTGGACCTGGGCCTTTGAGCCATTCATTTTAAAAGAATTAGGAAGGAGGTTTTTTGTTCACAGATCTAGGCTATGACCACTTACCTAAGATTCATTCCTTTTCTTACAGGGTTAGCTTCAGTTCTTAGGAGTTTTTGAATGAATTTTCTTACTTCCTTTACAATCTCAACTTGCCCATATATAGTTTCCCCTGTTTCAGATTTGATGGAAGTGATTCTATTGATGTTTCTTCTAGCTGTCACTATATTGAAGAAAAATTTAGAACATCTATCCCCATCTTTAATCCAATTAATTCTGGGCCTCTATTGTAATAAGGGAAAATGATTATCCACAATTTGCATATAGTTCTTAAAAGCTTCCCTCTCCTCATTAGCTAGAAAACAATCACTCGGGTTGGCTGCCAATGATTTTTAGATTACTAAAAGCTTATTTCATGCCTCTTCTATCTCTTTTTTAGAGTTCTACCCTTTCTTTTATATTTAACACCTTAAGTTCCTTCTTTATAGCTTTAAGCTTTTGCAAGAATATAAACTACTTTGTACCATAAGCCTTATACTCCAAGCCCTTGGAAATAGTTGTCCAAAATCCTTCCTTATAAACTAGAAGGTTGTTGAATCTGAAGGGATGGTGAATTCGAACCTATTTAAACAAATTCTCTACCTTGATAGGGGTATGATCAGAAATTCTGGGGTCCAAAAAGATGGCTTTACTTTCTGAAAAAGAGTTCGACCAATCTACATTCACTTGACTCTATCTAACTTTTTTCAAATAACTACTGTGAAATTTGTTTGTTAGTCCAAGTGAATCCGTGACCCTCGACTTCTAGATCAGCTAGCTCCACATCCTTCATGCAGTCAAACATATCCGAGTTATAGTTGAGTAAATTTCTATTCCCTTTAGCCTCAGACCTATAAAAAGTGTAGCTGAAATTGCCATTAATTATCCACAATCCTCCTACTATTACTTTTATTCTTTGAAGAGAATTCCGTAATTCAAATCTTTAAAAGATTGTATTGAGTCCAAAAACAAAAATAGTCAAAGAAATGGAGTTTTCCATTTTAAAAACCTGCTTGGTATGGAAGAATTTCTCATTTGATTACAATGTTGTCACCCCCAGAAGTGCCTCATCATAAATAATAATAATTCTTCAGTAAGCATGGCATTGGTGGTTAGTAAGAAACTTCCATTTGCTACCAAAACAACTTAGTTTATTAAGATTTTCTACTTAAATTTTGATTTCCAACAGACAAAATAACATTGGCTTTTTGTGTGTAGCAAAATCCCTTACAACATTAAGCTTTGTAGGGTTGTTTATTCCTGTAACATTCCATACTATAAAAATCATATGAGAGTGTTTTTTTCCTTTGGAGCCCTTCCTACTGCTCCTATTACTCTTCCTAGAAATCTCCTTCTTAAACTGTTCCTCTTGAGTATTCCCTCTTAAGTCATCTTCCATTTGTTGTTGTTAAGAATGTATGTTTGGCATTAAGTTATTGGACAAGTCCTCATCCCTTTAATTGACATTCTCTTGACTATAAGGGCTATGCTCTCTATATATGCCTTCATCACCCATCAGATTCACTAACAGTTTGCCCTCATATCTTAATATTTGTTGTTGATTATCCTAAGGTTGAATTGAGTCTAGAGTATTAGCTATGTGACTACACTCATCTTTAGTAAAGAGATCACTGTCAACATTGTCAATATTCCATTTGTCTTCTTTATTACCTATCAATTTTGTCATTTCCTCTAGTTCACAGTTATTTGCACTATGGACAACCTTTATTCCCATCACTTCCCAATAGTCACCTCTTTTAAAAACTTGCCCTGTTGGTTGTCATTCTTTTCTTTTTGGTTTGAGGGATGGTTTCTATTGATAGGTAACCAACACTTTATCTTCTCTAATAGAATGCCCATCTACTATCATAAGGATAGGGATGCTATCTTTCATTTCCTTAGAGATATTCACACCCACACATATTTGAGCAAAGTCTACTCGTTTCCTCAAAGTAGTGTTTTCATCCATATAAATTAGTTTACCCAAATAACTTGAAAGCATACTCAAACCATAAGTCATCTAATATTCTAAAGCAATATTATGAATATTTACCCACAGAGGAATCTTCCTCAAAATGATTTTCTCTATTTACATTCCCGATTTCCAATTTTGAAGAAATAAAGGAAGTTGAGAGATGTGCCATGGGCCTTCTTCTATTACTTTTTGAGCATCATATTTGGAGCTGAAGGTAAAAATCAAGTTGTTTTCCTCATTGAGCATTACCTCCTATAATCCTCTACCTTTTCAATTTTTTTTGGTCTAAGCTTGTATCATAGGGAAAGTAGGACGTTTATCTATAAATAATCTAGTAATCACAACATCCCATGTCCTTGCTCCTTCCTATAGAATGCCAATGCTAGGAGTCACCATTAGTTTTCCTTCAATCTCAACTGGTGGACTGCAGAATAAAAAAGTTTTTGAATTGTCTCCAACCACCTATTTCCATGTCTTTCTAGCTACAGTGTTATGTGGAAGCACATTAATGAAAGGGATGAGATCTTTGAGGGAGGGATCCAGCGGGGGGTGGGTAAGTTAGATTGGTTGTTAGAGTGTGAAAGGGAATGAGGTTCTTGGGCTTTAATAGGTTAAGATGAGGTTGAAGAGGGAGAAGAGGGGAAACTTGCAGCTAGTGGTGGAAAATCTATCTTTATTATACTATGTAGTGGTTTTGATGTTTTGTTGTGTTGCAAGTGAAATGCAAAAAGGGAATGCTATTGGAGAAAAGACCAAGATATGAAGAAGGGAGCAATGGAAGGCAAGAAGGGTTGTTGGTGAAGAAAAGACAAAGAAGTGAAGTGGGGGACTCCCTGAAGGAGACACCTAGGCAAAAAAACAAAGAGGCACTCAGGCAGAAGAACAAAGGTAGAAGCAAATCTAGGGTTTGAGTAAGGTGAGGGTAATGAAGATTAGAGAGAAGTTGGAGTTTCTCTCTTGCATGTTTTGTTTTAGATTTTTTAAATAGTTTTATGTGTGTTTGTTGCCTTATTTTTATGATTTTCCAATGAGTTTGAATGATGGATGTTTATGGCATAAAATGTGTCCAGGTTCCTTCTCTAATGCCATCACTGCCACATTCCTTATAAGTATTGTTGCCCTTATTTTCTATTTCTTTCTTTATTGTTTAATTAGTTTTGTGTTTTGATTATGCTTTAGTTATGTGTTTTTTCCCATATTGAGGACAATATGTTGTTCAAGTGTGGGGATATATATGTTTTTACATTTTCATTTGTATGCGACTTTGTATTTGCATTTCATGTATTGTTTGCTTACGATAGCATTGTGTAAATTTTTATCATGAGTTTTACATTGTGTGAATATCTCAATGACATCGTATCATAACGCGCGTCAGTATAAACTAGATTACTACTATAATAGTGGTAAGTTTAGGTTGATCTCACAGAGAGTGTGTGTAGAGTTGTTGAAATGAAATTAATCGGTGTTTAGGTTTAGGGGGTTTTGGTTTTAGAAATAAGAAAATAAAATAAAACTAACCTAATGTAAAAAAATTAAAGAAAATATACAAAAAATGAAGAAAGCGGTGAATTCGTTGGGAATCTGGTTCTTTGATTCAATCTCGGTCTATATCCTAATTAAAATTTTTTCCATGATTTGTTATTCTCAGACCTCTCCTAGAGATTGTAAATCATAGGTTAATAAATAAACTGAGTTTTCCCTTAGGTAGTGTTTTATTATGATACGATCGTTAATTAAACCTAACTACCGAATAACCTAGGATACGATCTCTAGATTCAATTATGTAGTAGCATTACGAATTAGAAAAACTGATTAAAAAAGGAAACAACCATATACGATGCATCATTTAACCTAGGTTATGTTATCCCTAATGATTACGAATTATTAGTTGCTACATGTGAATTTCAAATATACCAATTACATATATATATCAGAATTCTAACAATTAGTTTTTATAATACCCAATTAGTTCATAAAAAAATAATTGAAAAATAATGAGAACACGATTATCCATACACAAAACCTAAATCAATTAACATAGAATAACACAATCAATTTCCAATAAGAGAAAGAAACAACTAAAACCAAAAAAGAGTGCTTAACTGAGTCATTAGTGTCGATGTCGCCTCCGAATTGGCATCGAGAAGCTACCCCTCTATGGGTCTCCTTATTGTGGAGAGCTTAGCTCCATCTTCATGCTCTCTAAAAGCTCTCGAAGTTGACACTCTCTTTTCCTCCTCTCTTAGGCTACTATTTTATTTATCTAATCAATTGTTGGTCCACTTTACTATTCACTTATTTAAAACCCTCATTTACTCCTTTGCTACTTTGTGACTTTGTTTTATCTTAGCTTATGTCTCCATACTGCGTGTTTTTCCCTCCTTGCTAGCTTGGTTGTACGCCTACCTGCATGTCATTTTGATCCTCGTTGGTGTGTCAGCTACTGCGTTCCTTCTTGTGTTGCCTGCCATTTTGTTTCCTTTATGCCTTATGTCTATGCTACATCGTTTCTATCTTCATACTGTACATTTTTGGCTCTTGTCCAACATCTACATTTTATCCATCTGTGCTTCTTGTTGCTAGTTGTTGCATACTGTTTTGATCCTACTTATGCACTATATGCAATATACATGTGAGCTGCGTTTTCTCTCCCAGTAGTTAGCATTTTAGTGCCTCCAATGTTGCTAACACTTTGCTCACGTTTCCAACGTTGTTTTGAAGCTTTCCTCATTTATCCAAATGTAGCCATTTTGATGTATTTATCCTTGCTTCCACCTATTGCATTTAACTCTCTAACCATCATTCCATTTAATTGACATTCTTGCATGGGATGCATAGTGCAAATTTTCTACTTCTTTGTGTTTTATTTTTTTCTTGTTTTTTTCTTGTCTTTTAATTTTCTTCTTTTTACTCCATGAAGACAAGTGAGTATTAATCTTCTAAAATGGCCCAAATATGGTGCTTTCGACTCACTTTAACTTCTTTGCTTCTAAATTGTGCCTAAAATCACATATGAGTTAAAGTGAGTGTCTTAAGCAATTTCATGTCAATAATCTCTAAGTGTTACGGAATAATTTCAGTAAATGACATGAAATTGAAAGGGCTTAGCTTAACTATATATATGATCACTTAAATTGTGAAGAAACATTAACATGTGAAGTTGTTGTTTTGAATGTCTTTGAAGTGCATATGCATGTTGATTAGAATCTTGTACTTATTAATTCATTTTACAACTCTTGTTTGGATGCTCTTATATTTAAACTCATTTAAATTTTTAGGCACCATTAGTAGCCTTTCATTGGAGTGATTGACTAGGAAGAAATGATGTAGGTTAAAAAAACATATATATATGTTGAATAAATGTGTTAAATAAATTTCAAATTATACTGGCCCTTTTTGAAAAAATTTAGGTTAAGAATAAAGGTAGTAGCCAGTTAAGATTTGGGATCTAGCTATGTAACTTGGGGACATTCATGATAAAATGTTTGTCTTCACTTCAAAAGCTTAGTATGACACTCTATCCAAGCTTGTAAGAATGTAAATTAGTTGAGTAATTGGGGGACATTTATGACAAGGTGTTTGCCTTTGTGGCAAAGACTAAGTGATCATTAAAAAAAATCTAAAAATAATTGTGTTTTTAATAAAAGTGAACCTATTGGTCTTCTTGTGATATGTTAAGAAATTTCTATGAATGGTTATTTAGTGATGGCTTACCTTTTCAATTTAGTAATTAGAAATAAATGCATGCTTATAAGTGTCATAAATGTAGGAATAAGGTGTCATTATTTTGGTTAATATATGTATTTAAATGAAAACACCTAGACATGAAGGGAACAAGTTAGTGTGTTACAATTTTTTGAGTGATTTTATAGGTAAGTTAATTTCTTGAGATTTGATGCTATTGTATATTATTGCATTGTTGCGTGATTGATTGTTGATGTGTTTGTGTTTTTTTTTTTAATCTTTTGTAGTTGTTGTTTGGCTTTTGCTTAGGGATAAGCAAAAAGTTTAATTGTGGGGAAGTTAACGGTTATGATTTATAGTGTGTTTTCTAGGATTTATAATGTGTTTTTAAATGTTTTAATAGGTGATAATCATGCATTTAAGACTTAGATTTGTGTTCTTGTTAGTGTTTTTATGTATTTTATTTGATTGATATTAATTAGAGAAATAATGTAATCTTGATTGTATGATTTAGGGGATGTTTAATGTGTTTAATGATGAGTGGAGATAGAAAAATTTAAGAAAATATCAAGAAGGAGCTGGAGAACAAGATGGTCATAGTCATTCCCCTGCATAATCATGCATGAGAGTAGCAAGAGCTTTGGTGAAGTCTTTATAACGATTGTGCATAACATGCTCGATTGTGATAGAGAGGATGTGCAAGAAGTTGTGCATGATCATGCAAGAATTCCAACTCATGAGATTTTTATAATTTTTATGATTCGAGCCTATTTTTAGATCAAAAACAAGTAGAGAAACCCTAGAAAGAACCCTAAGAGGATTAAGAGTATAAAAAGGAAAATAAAAAGATCTAAGAAGTGGCTGAAAACATAAAAACAAGTGGAGAAACCCTAGAAAGAACCCTAAGAGGATTAAAAGTATAAAAAGGAAAATAAAAAGATCTAAGAGGTGGCTGAAAACATAAAAACAAGAGATTAAAAAGAAAAATCCTAAAGAACATAAGTTATTGAATTTTCCAACTTAAGGATAGAGAAAAGAAACATTTAGAATTCAAGCTTCTATTGTTTTCTTTTCTTTCCTTATTGTTATTGAATGTTTGTTAATGAAAAAATTAGGATATATGTGATAGTTGTTAATTGAATAAAGCTTTAGGGTTTAATTTGTTCTGTATTTAGTGGGAATTTGAGTGTTAAGTATGCATTTAGGGTTTAATTATGTTAGCTTGAGTGGTTTAGTGTTTTCATCGGTTAGATAAAGTCTTTGAGTTTAAATGTTATACTTTTGAGGTATCATGATATGTCTGTTAATGTTTCAGGGTAAACGGTGAAGAAAGGAGAAGATTCAAAGAGTTTTGGGCCAAAGACATAGCCCACGATCGTTGCACAGCAGGCCACAATCGTGAACATAGGGCACGATCGTGATAGAAAGCCTGCAAGTCAGGCCACGATCATGCACATTGGGCCACGATTGTGATAGAAAGGTTGAAGCGCTGGCCACAATCGTGGCCTGTATTGGGTTGATAGAAAAACTCAATTTTTGCAAGATTTTTTGGACCGTTTCGACCTCGACTTTGACCTAGAGCCCCAAAAGTATGAATAGAATATTACAAGTTAGAGGTAGAATTCTTTGGATAACCTACGGAGTCGTGTAAGAGAGCTTGATTCGGCTAATTCTGAGAGAAATCAAGAGATTGAGGAAGGAAATGAAGGAAGAGAAACACGGAGACGAGCTAGACATGATGTACTTCTCGGAATAGATAGTTTCTTGCTATCGCCGCCTCCCTAACTTCATTCCCGAGGTATTTTCCATTTATTTCAGTTTTATTCATGTATAAGATTGAAATAGGTGTTGAGAACCGTTAGTGTTGAATGTTGAGTTTGTGTTTATACTCACCTTTGGATCTTGATTTGTGAGGTTAATAAAAATTGATTGATTGTGTTTTTATTAATTTAATTGTGATTTTAGTTCTATTATTAATACCTTGGCAATAAAATGAGAGGGTGACCTGGGTAAAAATAATCAATTTGGGTTAACAAGAGTTAGGTGAATTGATAGGTTAATAATTGAATCAAACTGGTATAATTGTGTAATGAGAGATCGAGCATAGGTTCCCGGTACGTTAATAGACAACTTAGATAAGTCAAGAGAGAATAATTAACCCTAGGACCATCTAGATCCGTTAAGTTAGTAATTGCATAATTGGTTAGGTTTCCATTAATTTCAAATCAAAATTCCCTTTCTCTCACTTAGTGATTTCTAGGTTAATTTCGGATTAGGTTGTGTGATTGTTATTTTGTTACACTTCAACACTTTAATTTCTCATCATTGATTGTTGATTGATTAATTTCTGCATTAGTTATTTGTTTGGAATTATTGTAGTTTAGGACGACCTTAGATTTTAGGATTAGATTATGCTTCCTTGTGGGATCGACACATTAGGTACTACGCGAACGACACATGCGCTTGTGGAATTTACCAAGGTTATAAATAATAAAACTTAGCACGTGTAACCTTGCGAACAAATTTTTGGCGCCATTACCGAGGAAGGCAATTTAGTTCTATAGTTTAAGGCGTTAGGTGAGTTATAATTTTTGGTTTTAGTTTGTTTGTTTATTTTAGGAATCGTGCTCTTGCATGAACACAAGAGTCACAAGGGGTTTGAGTAGTGCAACGGAGGCGATAGATTTAGAAATAACAAGATTAGAATGCACCCTTAGGAAAGCTCGGTGAGAAGAAGAAGGACAAGAGTTAGAAAGATCACAAATGGCTGGGGAATTTCAGAGGAACATGGACCAAGGAGCAAGTCAAAGACTATAGCAAAAAACCCTCATGGACTTTATGAGGCCGGGATTTAACCCATCTAACCAAGGAGTAGCTAGACGGCCAGTTCAAGCAGCCTCATTCGAAATCAAGCCAGCTTTCCTGAATATGCTCAAGCAAAATATCCAATTTTATTGACTAGTGAACGAGGATCCGAAAGTGCATATCGTAAATTTTCTTAAGATCTGTGATACTTTCCGATATCACCAGATGTCGAAAGATGCTCTTTGGATTAGACTGTTCCCTTTTACACTTAGGGATAGAGCGAAGGCTTGGTATCACTCATTGAGCCCGTTAACATTACAACGTGGGAGTAGCTCGTGTATGCTTTTCTAGATAAATACTTCATGTTGACAAAGACCACTAAGATAATAAAGGAAATTTTTAATTTCCAACAAGGTGACAGGGAGTTAATTTGTGAAGCGTGGGAGTGATACAAGGACCTGCAGAGGAAGTGCCGACACCACAACCTACGAAGGAATTCCTTCTGCAGATGTTTTACACTAGAGTTAACTTACTTACTAGAGGCACCAATGATGTAGTGTTGGGAGGATCTTTGATGCAGAAGACAGTCGATGAATCAGAGGAATTGATCGAGGAGATGGCCAGTAATAGTTGCCTATGGACAAGTGAGGGAGGAAGGCAACCTACCACTTTTAGAGAGCAAAAGGGAATCGTCACGATTGATCAGATGATGGAAATGCAAGCAAAGATTGACAATTTGATGCAACAACTCAATGACATGAAGGCTTCAGCTTCAGCTCCAGTTAAGGCCATGCAATTGAAGTGTGAGTTATGTGGTTAAGTAGATCATGATATTGTGGACTGCTACTTGATGAAAGAGGACAACCAGGAGCAAGTGAACTACATGGGGGGCAATACGGACAAGGAGGGGGAAACAATCCCTACTCTAACACCTATAACCCCGGGTGGAAGAATCATCCCAACTTTTCCTTATCGAATAACAGTAATGGAGGGCAGTTCAAGCCTCAAGGGCAATCGAGCTTTTAGCAGGATAAAACAAGCCCGATGGAGTCAAAGTTTGACAAAATTTTGGACAAAATTGGAGGCATAGAGGAAGCTTATAGGAAGCTCGAGAGCAAGTTCAATCAAGTAACGAAGAATCATGCTTTGTCCATACACAATTTAGAAGTCCAGGTGGGGCAGCTCACATAGGCAATGTCTACTCGGCATGCTGGAACTCGTGCAAGCAACACCGAGTCCAAGCTAAATGAGCGTATCATTTTTATATGTCAGACTCAGACGAGGAACTAGAAAAGGTAGAAGATAAAGAAAAAGGATAAGTAGTTGAAGAAGACCTTTCGATTGAGCCCATGATGAAGTCAATTCAAGTAACTTGACGAGTATTTCTGTTCCCTATTGAGCAGCAACAAGAGTTATATGCAAAGATGGAAGCGAAACAATTACGAGAAATTAAGCACAAGAACATCGAGGAACTTACATAACAAGTATAGTCGAAGCTCAAACTACAGGAGTCCATTAAAAAGAAGGTTAAGGAGCAGCCATTGGAAGAAAACCCCAACATAGCTACAAAGAAAGATGACCTAGGGACTTTTTCATCTCCTATATTATCAACAACATTATTATAAACAAGGTATTCATGGACTTAGGCACAAGCATAAATATGATGCCTTATACTTTTAGTCTAAAATTGGGGTTAAAAGAGTTAGTGCCTACTAAGTTTTTGGTTAAGACGATTACTAGAACATCGCATAGATTGATGGGAATCATAGAATATGTGCCAGTAAAGGTCGGTAAATTTATCTTTTTGATAAACTTCTATGTTTTGGACATCAACGAAGATGAAGACACTCCGATAATTCTTGGGCGATTGTTTTTAGCCACTGCACGCTAAATTATTGATGTTGATGGGGGCGAGTTAACTCTACAACTAGGGAAGGAGCATATAACCTTCAAGGTGACCATTAGAAAATATGGAGCTCCTTTACCTCCAGTGGATCTCAAAGAAACCGAGCCTCGAGGCGAATGGGAGGACATAGAGGTTCCTGCAAATGCTTTCTGAAAGAAGCACTCTCGAAGGAGAAGGCGAGGCAAGGAAAATTGCAAGGACGGTGGTAATTACAGTATGGTAGCTAAGGTACAGACTCTAAGATTAACGATGACGTTACCATCGAACCATTCATTCCAACTACCGTGAGTTTAAAGGAGCATCGAGCTACTGACATAAAAGGAGCACTACATGGGAGGCAACCTATGAAAAAAATTCAAAATTAGTTTCATTGTTTAATTTTGTTAGAACAGTTAAATTCTGTAGTTAGGTTCATTTTTGGTTTTGTTGAATAAAAGTGGAAAAAGAATAGGATTTAGGAATCACAGGAAGATTGTGCAAACATAAAGAGAGAAGTGAAAGAGAAAAGAATTGGAAAAAGAAGACATTGGAGTTAGGATATAGCCATTAGCCACAACCGTGGCTTAGTAGGCCACGATCATGGCCTGCGATTGAGTGTGCAGTTAGTGGTATATAGCATGCCACGATCGTGGCCTGTGACTATGTAGAAATAGGGTACGCACGAATTTTAAATGGAATTTTTACCTTTTTACCCTTTTACCACCTATATATTCAGTTCTTACTTATTTTTCACTTTTACTTTCACTTTATCTCTCTAGAGTTCAAGCATCCAAACACTCTCACATCTAACTAGAAATTTTAACCTTCCTAAGTTCTTCCACACTTTGATCATGCGACGCATTAAGAAATCGGGCCGACGAAAACCTTATGGAAGACAGTAAGTTGCGGGACGGGAGAGAAGGAACCAAGTAGCGAACTTTGGAGCACCATTTCCCATTTATACCAAAGAGGAAGGTATTCATTTTCGAACCCCCTTTGCTTTAGGAAAATTTCAGTTCCTAAATACTATGATGTTGATATATTATATAAGCTAGAATTGCGTGAGTGGGTAGAGAACCTAGCCGAGAGAATCTAGTGGGGCCAGTTCATTTGGTTCCAATTCCCTATTTATGGGGAAATTACACTAGAATTCTTTACTACCTTGACCTTTGACCCTAAGAATACTAAATAATTATGGTTTAGATTGGGAGGACGAGCACATGAACTGAATGTAGCAATTATGTGTGAGATATGTGGATTCCCCAAATCCACCATCATTGATCAACATGATGACTTTTGTCCTTCCCAATTTTGACATGAGCTGACTAGAATTGAGCGATTCCACACTAAAAATGTGCACAAAAACATTATCCGGTCCTATGAACACTTATTGCTGCACAAATTTATGTGTCAGTTAGTTTTTGACAAGTCAAAAACTAACAAGTGCTCAACCAAGGAACTTTTTATATTGTGGTGCATGAACTATAGTATTCCGATATGCACATCCACGCATATGCTAAATGCCATTGTTGTGACTCCGTGTAAGCAAAGCAACCATCTTGAAATGGGATACATAGTGTTTATCATTACAGAATATTTTGGTGTGGAACAGAGGGGGTTAACAATTCACCTCCCTGACTTCCTCAACCATCATCACTTATTTTAGGCAGAGATCATCCATTCCATAAATATGAGTCTACGGGATATCAACGAAAAGACACATGTGCGGACCATGGTAGGTCAAGCGAGCTCGAGTTTAGCGCCACCTCGACAGGAGAAATCAATGAGTTAAGAATCGATAGAAGAAGAAGAGGAAGAGCAAGGCTGGAAGATGGTTTTGGATGCAATATTCGAAACCAACAGAACACTTGCGGAGATGGTGCGCACACAATGATGCCAGAGTTGAGATATCCGACGGATCCATTAGTATTTTGAGTCTCAGCACGTTCAACTGCCACCTCCGACACCATCACCACCTCCATCTCCTTAGGATTTCTGTCTAACCTAATTTTTTCTTTTCCAAATTAGCCTTCAGCTCTATTTTGTTTTTTTTTGTTTTTATTTTTGTTTTTATTTTTATTGTTAATTTTGTCTGTTCTTTGTTACTTTAATTTTTATCTTTACCCTTCATTCATGTGTTTGTGTGTGCTTTCTTCTCACATTGAGGACAATATGTTGTTCAAGTAAGTGGAGGGATTGTGTGTTTTGCTTTTGAATATGATTTTACATACTGGATGACACTTATTAGGTTACATTGTGTGAAATGTGTGAATGTGTTAATGGCTTAGATTGAGTGAAATTCATTTAATTTTGGACATAGTCTATTAGGTTGTGAACAATCATTCGCTTGTGAAATTAGTAAATTAGGGGGCTTTTGGGATAAATATACAACCAAATTAGGACTCAGTGTAAAATTAACACCCTCTAGATTGTCACATTCAATCATAATTTAAGGTCTTTTAACTTAAGTATCTTAACTAGTATTTTCCATGAAAATGAATAGCTAAAAGCAACAAGGTAGGTAATAAATACAAAAAATGTTTTGTTAATAAATTACTATTCTGTTAACCTTCAGGTTATGAATAGAGCTAGTAGAGAGTTGAAAATGTGATAATAGTTGAGTAACCGAATCAACACACATCAGAAATGTGTGCCTTTGTGTAAAAAGGCTATAATGATGTTTCAACCAAGCTGTTTAGTGAAATGACTTAGTTGAGTAACTGGATCGACATTCATCACAAATGTTTGCCTCCGAGTAAAAGACTATGTCTGAGTTTAAATAAATAAATAAGCAAAGTGTGTATTTTCTTAATAAAAACCAACCGGACTTGTAATAAGCTTGAATTTTCATGAAAATATACTTAGGAATAGTTACAAAGTCTAAGGGACTGAAAAGTTATTAATGTGTGTATATAATAGAAAATGGTAAATAAGTTAACACTTAGGTCTCGATCAAGTTGTATATTTAGTTCAAAGCCCTTAGACATATATTTCGCATGTTAATGATTTGACATAATCGAATGATTGGGTTCAAGACTAAATTCATTTCATGAAGATCAAAGTCATTGCCTCATTATTACATTGAGTGTTTTGTGTTTATTTTGTGTTGTTGTTTTGTTTGCTTGAGGACAAAAAAACGTTTAAGTGTGGGGATGTTGATATTTATCAATTGTAAGATTTTTTAGGGTTTAATTAGTTATGTATTTAGTATTAATTTGAGTGTTGAGTATGCATTTAGGGTTTAATTATGTTAGTTTGAGTGATTTAGTGTTTTTATGGGTTAGATTAAGTCTTTGAGCTTAAATGTTATATTTTTGGGTATCGTGATGCATTTGTTAGTGTTTCAGGGTAAATGGTGAAGAACGGAGAAGATTCAAAGAGTTTTGGGTCAAAGGCATAGCCTACGATCGTTGCATAGTAGGCCACAATCGTGACAGAGAAGGACGATCTAGCAGTAGCCAGGCCACAATCGTGACAGAAAGCCTCCAAGCTAGGCCACGATCGTGACAGAAAGCCTCCAAGCTAGGCCACAATCGTGCATATTAGGTCACGGTCGTTATAGAAAGGTTAAAACACTGGACATGATCGTGGTAGGCAGGGCCACAATCGTGGCCTGCATCAGGTTGATAGAAAAACTCAAGTTTCATAAGATTTTTTGGACCATTTTGACCCCGAATTTGACCAAGAGCCTCAAAAATATAAATAGAATATTAAAAATCAGAGGTAGCAGTCTTTGGAGAGCCTAGAGAGTCATGTAAGAGAGATTGATTAAGCCAATTCCTAGAGAAAATCTAGAGAGAAAACAAAAGATTAAGGAAGGAGATGAAGAAAGAGAAACACAGAGGCTAACTAGATGAGACGTACTTCCCAGAATAGGTGGTTTCCCACTATCGCTGCCTCCCCTACTCCGTTCCCGATATATTTTCCATTTATTCTAGTTTTATTCATACATAGGATTGAAATAAGTGCTGAGAATCTTTTGTGTTGAATGTTAAGTTTGTGTTTGTACTCACCTTTGAATCTTAATTTTTGAGACTAATAAAAATCGATTGCTTGTGTTTTTATTGATTTAATTGTGATTTCAATTCTATTCTTAATAACTTGGCAATAAACTGAGAGGGTGAGCCTAGTAAAAATAATCAATTTGGGCTAACGAGAGTTAGGTGAATTGATAGGTTAAGAATTAAATCAAATCGGTAGAATTGTGTAACGAGAGATTGAGCATAGGTTCCCGATAGGTTAATAGAAAACTTAGAACTAATTTAGGTTTTAGGTCAATTGCAAATTGGGAGGTTGCAATTTCATAATTTAAATTAGGGATCATCAATTAGGGTTAAGAATTATAACTTGAGAGAAAGTAATTCACCCTAAGACCGTCTAAACCCTTTAAATCAGTGATTGCATAATTGGTTAGGTTTCCAATAATTTCGAATCAAAATCCACTTTATCTCACTTGGTGATTTCTAGGTTAATTTCAAATTAGGTTGTGTGATTGCTATTTTGTTACACTTCGGCACTTTAATTTATCATCATTGATTATTTATTGATTTAATTTCTGCATTAGTTATTTGTTTAGAATTATTGTAGTTTAGGACGACCTTAGATTTTAGGACTAGATTAGACTTCCTCTGGGTTTGACATATTAGGTACTACGTGAATGACTCATGAGATTGCAGAATTTACCAAGGTTATAAATAGTAAAACTTAGCATGTGTAACCTTGCCAACAATATGTTGGATATGGATTGCTAAATTTACTTAGGAATTACTCATAAACTATTTGTTAAACTTTACATTCTTGATTTAACAGAGATATCCTTTATAATGTTTATTATTTTATATTCAATTTAAATCAAGAGGTTAGATTAAATTATTTATGTTTCATTAGCCCTATAAAAATCAAATTAATAGGCAATTGAAGAGAGATCTTAATTGCTTATTAGTTACCTATATGTTTGCTTCAAATCTAATTGGATTGTTTGGAAGAGTTTTAATAGACCGAGAGGTTGCAATTCATTTTTTTCTATTAAATTAGGATTATTGGTTATACCTCGAGAGAATTTAATCATAATTATTCGATATGTAGGGTCAAATAGTGTTAAATTAAGAAGTTGAAGTGAAAATAAATAAGGATAGAAGCAATTAATAAGTTTTCATTGTTAATTAATCAATTATTTCACTGAAGCTTATTCAATTAATCAATTATCAAATTTATTTAGTTTAGTTTATTTTCTCATTATATTACCATATTGTTGATCTTTAACAAAGTGTTACAAGAAGTGTTAGGTGACTAATATGATCCTTATTGAAATGATACTTTTATACTATAAGATACGATATGTACTTACAGTATATATAATTTTTTAAATTAAAATTCAATAAGTTTTTGGCACTATTTTTGGGGATTGGTACGTAGGTAGTTTAAATTACTTTGATTTAAGGATTTTAACACTTTTTCTTGTGTTATTATAGGTGTATGAACATAAGAGAAATTAGAAGTTCAAGTGAACTCTCAGATACATAAGTTTTCATCACCACCAAGTAAAAGAGGGAGATTTGAAAATAAGACGCGAAGAAGCTATAGAGATATCAATGTCATAAAAAACACACTAAAAAGGAAAAGGGTTTAGGGTTTAGAGTTTCAAAGAACTATTATGGATGTTATTAGTTTTGGGTTAAATGCTAATCAATAAGTGATTACAAGATCACTAATGCAAACAAATCCTTTTGAGATTAAGGCTAAAAGCCCAAATTGGGGCTTAACCTTTTTAAGTTTGATCAGTTCGAGACTTAAACTTGTAACTTGCTCAAAGAAGGTTTTAAATTTCATTAGTTTGCTCAATTTAAGACTTTTTTGGATGGAAATTAGGGTGTGATTTACACGCACCGTTATAATGTATAACGTGGCACCATTACTATTTTTTTAAAATACTATATTAAACGAGTAAAAGCTTGCATGGTTTTAAGTTTTATCCCTAAATTCTGTAAATTTGTAAAGTAAAAAAGAGAAAACCTAAATTCACTAGAAGTAAAAGTTACAGAAAACCCTAAATTCCCACCCTCAGTTAATCCGCTCTCTAGTCTTCGTGCAAGGATTGTCTAACCTGGTTCACGCATCAAAACCATCGCCTGATTCGTGCTTTTTCCTTTGTTGAAGGGGTTGTCTTGCCTGGTTGATGCATCTTCATCATCATTTGATCTGTGCTGAAGTATTTATTGAATTGGTTGGCCTACCTGATTCACGCATCATCTCTTGAAACTAAGGTAAGTCCTAGAATTAAGTATTAGCCATTAGACTTAAAAATGGTAAAACATTTGATTATGATAAGTCTGAAGTTAGAGAAGTTTGAGGTTAGATCGGTAAAAAAAGAAAGTGTAAAGGTTAGAGAAGTCTGAGGAAGATAATATGAATGAGATGGGCAGAAGCAAATTGGTATTAGTTTCATCTTCAACTGAAAATGGTCAAGGCATTCACCTTGAACCACTATCAAACCTTAAAAGCTACCCATTTTCTAACCTCAGATACGAAAGAAAATAATAGAAAACTTCAAGTACGAAATATTTTGAAGAAGTTGCATAATAATATACCCTTCATATACTGAGTTTTTGAAGAAGATTATCGCTAAAAAAATAAACTTGAGGATTATGCTATGGTTCCTTTAACCATGGAGTGTAGTGTAACTTGCATGACCAATTACCTGTAAAGATAAAGGATCTTGGGAGTTTTATGATTCCATACCATTTTAGTGCTTCTAATGTTATTAGTTGTTTATGTTTGCTAGTGTTAATCTAATGCCATTGTCTCTTTTTAAATAGCTTAGAATAAGTGAACTGAAGCTTACTATAGTGTTACTCTAACTTGTGTATCAGTTTATAAAGTACCTAACTAGGGTAATGGAAGATCTACTTCCTAAAGTAGAATAATTCATCTTTCCTACCAATCAGAGCACAATAGAAAAGCAGTTGGTCCCACTAAATCTTAATTTGATGCTTTGTAATAGATAAAATCCATTTCCCTCCTATATCCCTTTTTCTTTAAATGTTAAGTTGTTGTTTTATTAAAGGAAAAGTTAACATATGACACTTGCAACTCTAGTTTGATTACCAAAAATTGGAAAAAATATTCATTTTAAACAAAATGTTAACTTTTTAGGGGTAACTTATTGATTAATTTCCAACATTATTAGTGCATAAGTCTAATGTAGTCCTTTATTTCAATTGAGGTTTTTATTAAGGTAAGAAACATTGTTAGGCAAAAAAAAAGAAAACATCAAATAAGAAGGAAATGAAATGTCGTCATATAGAGAAATAATCCTTTTTATAGTTACTCTCACATCCTTGTGTATTTGTACTAACCATATGGATGTATAATCATTGCCTATAATCCAAATAGAATTAAGGTGTCAAACATTTTGTCTATGGATTAAATTATTCATCTTTTAAAAAACTTGTTTCAAGAGAGGACTAAGTTTTTTTTAACTTCTTTTATACGTCCAATTATGCATTCCAAAGAAATTCCTTATAGTAAAAAATCATAGATATCCATTATTAAATTGACTCTCCATAAATTATTCAAAGTGAGGCTTTAATATAGTGCTCCCCTATAATCTTAATCTGAAGGGAGCATATTTTTAAAGTAACTTAACGGAGATTTTAAGATTTGTGATAATCACATAGAAGCTACTGATATAAAGTATAAAGAAAATTTCTTTACTTGGAGGAATTAAAAAAATTGGAAATTGGCACATATGAAAAAATGTAGATGGGTTTTGGCCACTAATGAATGATTGGATGTTTCTACAAAGCAAAACAATCCTTAGTAGCCCTCTCTTCTTAGATCATTTTCCAAGTATCATTCCGAACTTAACCACAAGTTAGTATAGGAAAGCTCCCCTTCACTTGATTTAATATCTTAGATCATTTGTTTGTTTCTATTGTTTACACGTTATGTTTTGTGTTAAAGAAGTCCATAATTGTCTGATGTCCTCCTTCCTTGTAAATTGTGGTTGTCCGTCCATCCAGGTAAGTTGTCTAACTAATGTCTCCAATATGTTTTGCTTTACTAGTGGGAGTATTTGTGAGGACTTTTTTTAATTGCAAACAAGGTGTTGTTTTTATATTATTGTTTGCAATACTCTATCATTAATGATAACATAAAGTTTTGATTTAATAGTCTAGTAGTAACTTCAATCTGAAAGACTCTAATTGCTAGTAACTTAAAGTTGGAGTAACAATTTAATGATGATTGCATTTAATATGGGTATTTTTGAAACATTGAGGCATAATAAATCATTAGGGAGGTATATAGGCTAGAAACCAGTGATGTAGCTCCCATGAGGCTTATAGGTGAAAATTTTCATGAGCCTAGGAGCCACAGTCAGAACATATTTCTTAATTCATAGGTGTAAACAATGCCACATACTTTAGACTTTCTTAGCTTTCCAACTTTTCCAACAAACTTCAATATGAAAGATTCTAATTACTAGTAACTTAAAGTTGATGTAATAATTGAATAAGGATTGCATTTAATATGAGTATTTTTGAAACATTGAGGAATAATAAACCATTAGGTAGGTATATAGACTGGAAACCAATGATGCAGCTCCCATGAGGCTTATAAGTGAAAAATTCCACGAGCTTAGGAGCTATAGCGAGAACATGTTTCTCGATTCACAGGTGTAAACAACGTCACGTACCTTAATTAATAGAACTTGGTAAGTTCTTAGAAGAGTCATATATATATATATGAGGTTAGTAAGAAATGCCACTAACTTTCATGTGTTGTGTTATGCTTCAATTTGTCACTTTTGCTTCAGTGTTTCTTATCAACTTTCACCATTCTGAATTAGTTGGTTGATGGAATTGTTATGAATATGTTAAGCATCATGTGTTGTGCTAGGCTTCAATTTCTCACTTTCACTTCAGTGTTTAATTTCAACATTCTGACTAGGTCTCTTCCTTTTCCTGGAGTTGGTCATTTCAGTTTGACAAAATGACATTTGATGAGGTAACTCTGAGGTTTCACTATATGGGATGTTTTGTTAATATGAATGATAATGTTTGGTATAAGGGTGGTTTTGTGGATGAAATTCAATTTGATACTAAATTACTGAGCTATTTTGAACTAGTTGATGTATGTAAGAGAAGTGGGTATAACAATGTGAAAAATATATTTTATCTTATGCCTGGTTTTGAACTATGTAATGGTTTAAGAGTTGTACAAGATGATGCTAGTATGTTAGATATAGTTAGTCAGATGATGGGTACAGGTGGTATTGACATTTATATTGAACATGGTGTGGATACACCTGTTGAAGTGATTGAGGATGAATGTAATTAGGTTAATCAGGGTAATGTAGTTGAAGATAATAGTGAGGATGTTAATAATGAAGGGTTTGGAGGTAATGTAGGTAATTTAGACGATGTGTCAAATGTGGAGGATGAAAATAATGTAGATATGGAGAATGAAGATGATACAAATATGGAGGTTGAACATGATGAAGATGATGATGAGGATTTAGAGTAAGAAGATGAAGGTAATGGTCCAAATGAAGATGATGAAGAGGATTTAGAGCAAGGAGATTAAGGTAATGGTCTGGATGAAAATGATGGAGATAATAGACCACATGAAGCTAATACAGATGATGTAGATGACGAAGATGAGGTTGTTTTTTCTGAATATTATGACAATGATAAATATGGAGAACTTGTTAGTGATGTAGATGATATGGTAGATGATGAAAATAGGAGGAAAAGGAAAAATCCTATTTATGATGAAAATGCAGTTGAGCCTTACAGTGAATAAAGGATGATTTTTCTTAATCATTTGCAATTTAAGTGTGCAGTGAGTTTGTTGTCCATCAAAATAAAGAGGGTTGTCATGTTTACCAAAAATAAGCCCAAGTTTATCTAAGGTGAATGTAGGACAGAGAACTGCTCTTAGTATATATATGGAGCATTTGATAGGAAGCTGCAGTCATTTCAAGTTAGGAAATTCAGGAATAGTCATAACTGTAATAGGATATATACAAATCCTAGAATTGATCGCAATTTTCTGATATGTGTAAGTTTTAATATTTAACCTCGATAATATGCAAGCATATGGGTCGTTCGTGTAGTACTTAAGGTATTGATTCTATGAGGAGGGTTATTTTAATCCTAAAATATAAGGCCAAAATAATGTATAATACTTAAAATGTAGCAAAACTAAAATAGGAACGCAACTCAATTAAGTAATTCAATTCAAGAATCAACCATGAAATATTAACAAATTAGCAATTGCAACGCATACATTAAAGAATGGACTTAAGGAACTATCAGTTGAGAGAAAGGGGAATTTTTAACTATCTTTAACACTAACCTAATTGATTATGAATTATTGGATTATTGGTCTTAGACAATCCTAGGGTTGATTACTCTCTCTCGAATTATAACCATTAACCCTAAATTATAAACCCTAATGAAATTATGGAAAATTGCAATCTCTCAATTAACAATTTATCCAAACCTTAACTAGATCTGAAGTTTTCCAATTGACTACTGGGAACCTATGTGAGATCTCTCTTCACACAATTACCGATTTGATTAATTTCTTGTTCTTATTAATTCTCCTAACTCTTGTTAGCCTAATTTAATTATTTTTCATTTGATTCACCCTCTCAGTCTATTATCGAATTATGCAATCGCATAAATCAATCACAATGAATCCAAATAACATAACAATTAGATTTTTATTAAGTCAAGATAAAAATAATCCAAAGGTGAGTATGGAAATCCTCAACATTCACACGATCCTATCATCAACAGTTATTCTAATTCTATAAATTCATAAAATTGAAAATACATCAGAAACAAGATTGAAATGGATGATAGAGGCAGTAACGTCAGGAAACTTCCTATTTCGGGAAGTACTCCACATTGGCTTCTTCTCTACATCTCTCTGCCTTCTTCTCTTTCTCAATCTCTCAATGAACTCTCTTTATGGTTTTCTCAATGGTGGCTAACGCAAAAGCCCTTCATCTTCTTTGTCTTATTTTTTATACACCTTTTATGTTATGGATAACCCTACTATTTTTTCGGGGGTTTGAAAGGTTTAAAAACTCCTTCAAAACTTAACTTTTCTGAGTGTCTACACGTTAGGGCCACGATCATAGGCCACATTTGAGTCTTTTGTCACGATCATGGTAATCAGGCCATGATCATAAGCCATGTCTTAGGTTTTTGTCACAATCGTGGGCTGACTTCGATGCTTCTATTACGATCATGGTTTGTTGTGCCACTATTGTGGGCTGTTGTTTTGGCATGAGTGTCTCCGAAACTTCTCCATTCTTCGATGCTGACCTTGAAACACTAACAAACACATTAAGGCACCTCAAAGATATAATAATTAAGCTTAAAGGCCTGTACTAACCCATAAAAACAACTAAACACAATTAATTAATGAATTAACACAATTCTAACCTAAACACATACTAAACGATTAAGTTAACACTTAAATATAGATCAAATTAAGCCCTAAAATATGATACAATTCACACTTATCAACATCCCCACACTTAAACGTTTGCTTGTCCTCAAGAAAACAAAACAAAAAGCACATAACACACAATGCAGTAATGAGAGAATGACTTTAACTTCATGAAGTAAATTTAATTTTAAACATAGTCGTTCGAGTCATTTCAATCATTAACATGCCAAATTCGCTTCTTAGGCCTTTGAACTACATATACATATTAATCCAGACTCAAGTGTTAGATTGTTTACCGCTTTCAATTGCACACATCCATTAATAATTCTTTGGTCATTCAGACTCTGTAACTACTCCTAAGTACTTTTTGATGAAAAGTCAAACTATTACAAGTTCGGTAGGTTTTTATTTGAAACACGCACGCATGTTATTTTTATATACTTTTTGTGAACATGGACTTAGTCTTTTTACATGGAGGCAAACATTGGTAATGAATGTCGATTCGGTTACTCGACTAAGTCATGTTTTTTATTAAGTTGCTTAGTTGGAACATCATTATAACCTTTTTACTTGAAGGCACACATTTGTTTTACGTGTTAATCTGGTTCCTCAGCTATATAACATTCTCAATTGGCTACTAGCTCTATTCATAACTTTAAGGCCAATGAAATATTTATTTATTTAGCAAGCACAATTTTTTTATTGCCTACCTTGTTGTTTTAGCTACTCGTTTCCATAAAAAATACTAGTAAAGCTGCTTAAGTCCAAAGGCCTTAAATTATGAATGGATGTGACAATTTGAAGGGTGACAAACTTACACTAAATCCTAATTAAGCTGGATATTTAGCCAAAGACCCTATTTCACTACTTTTGAGAGCTAATGATTATTCATATCCTAATAGATTATGTTCAAAATTAAATCAATTCCAATTCATCTAAGCCATTGACACTGATCGCAGGTTCCCGATATGAATAAGTTTTAATAATTTAAGATTGATATTTCGCAAGTGCAAGGGTCTTTCACATGGTACCTAAGGTGTCAATTCCACAAGGAGGTTAATCTAATCCTAAAAATCTAAGGCCAAAAAAATTTCGTAATAATTCGAAATGAACAAAACTAAAGCAAGAAATTATTTCAATCATGCAATCAATTCCAATAATCAAATTCGGAAATATAAACAAAATAAAAAATACAACACCCAATCAAGAATTAACCTAAGAACTACCAATTAAGAGAAAGGGAATTTTATCTAACTTTAATGAAAACTTAACTGATTTTGAGTTACTGGATTACCGGTTCTAAACGATCCTATGGTTGATTACTCTCTCTCAAGTTATAACCATTAACCCTAATTGATAAACCCTAATCAAACTATGGGAATTGCAATCTCTTGATTAACAATCTATCCAAAACCCAAATTAGATTAGAAGTTGTCCTAGAACTACATAAAACCTATACAAGATCTCTCTTCGCACAAATTTATCGATTTGATTTAATTTTTGTTCTATTAAATTACCTAACTCTCATTAGCACAATTTAATGATTTTCACTCAGTTCACCCTCTCAGTTTATCACCAAATTTTGAAAGTTTAGAAATTAAATCACAAGAAATCTAATAAAAACACAACAATCAAATTTCATTAATATCAAAGATATAATAACCCGAAGGCGAGTTTAGACAATCCTCAACATTCAAACAATTCTATCATCAATGACTATCCCAAATTTTATGCAATTATAAAATTGAAACTACACCAGAAATAAAATCAGAATGGATGAAGGAGGCAGCAATAACAGGAATCCTCTTATTCCGGGAAGTACTCTGCATAGGCTCCTTCTCCACTTCTCTTTTCCTTCTTCCCTTTCTTAATCTCTCGATGAACTCTGTAGGGTTTCGAAATTGTGGCTGATGCAAAAGCTCTGTTCTTTGTGTTGACCCGCAGATTTTTTTTCTCTAGTTAAGCATGAATTAAATGAATTATGAGGTCATGATAGAATTATTTTTAGAGTTTAATTACTTATTCCAATGTTAGTAGGATTTTGTTACATTGGTTAATTAAATTAAAGTAGTAAGAGAGTATGAGGGCAATTTTGGCATGTTACTATGTTTAAGAGTCATAAAGCATTAAAGGAAGGGTAAAGTGGACTTTTAGCATTCATTAAGGGTAGAATGGGAAAAGGAATTGTTGTCTTGTTATTTTATAAGAGTGAAAAATGAAAAATGGGAGAGAAAAGAAGAGCAAAACGAAAAGAAGAGAAAGAAAGGAGAGAGAGAGAGTCGTTCTTTAGAGAAGAAGGAAGAAGACAAGCTAGGTTTCATCTTTTCTTAGTCTTCAAGAGAGATTTTGAGGTTGTTCAAGAAGAGAAAAAGAAAGAGGAAGAGAAGAGCTTCCTTTTGAGCCAAAAATCTTGTTATTTGGTGAAGATTCAAGGTAAGAGCAAATTTTAACCCTTTGTATTTTTGGAAAGATTTTGGTTTATAAAGCTTAAGAAATGTATGGGTTTAAGAATTCTAGGATCAATTTTAGTGAATATGTCTTGTGAGTTCTCCAATTTGAATCCCTATTGAATGAGAATTTTGTCTTTGATAAAAGGGAATCAAAGAAGGCAAGAGGAGCAAGAGTAGAGGCATTTTGAGCAAAGTTTTAAGCGAGAAAATTCAAGGTAGGTTTCATGTTTATAATTGGATAATGAGCCATTATGTTTTCTTTTTAGTCAAGAAAATAAAATGATTTTTCATTGCTTTATAATTGTGGCATTTGTCACTTTTTAATGATTTGAGAAATTACAATGTGCTTGATATTTGAATTTGGTTGATTAATTGTGGAAAAGATGATGGAAGTGCATATGAAATATTTCATGTTCATGAAAGACATGTTTTCAAAATGTGCCATTTGGGCAATTGGTTTACAATTTATTAATTACATGTTATGTAGGTTTGGTGTAATCCATTCAAGAATGTCACGTGCATGTTTTCCAAGTTAAAGGCTTCTCTCGCCTGCCCGCTAGTGGCACCGAGCTCCTTTATCGACTCCCTCAAGTTTACGACTACTCAGGACCATTATGTGGAATTATGTAGTTCGTCATGTTCATGGACTTACCCAAACCATTCTGATATGTTGATGTGTTCATGATATGTTGACAAGATTGATGCATAAATGATTTCTTGTATTGGTAATTTGGTTAAAAATTTAATAACCATGTGTTTTATGATTCAATAAGAATTTTCTAAGATAATGAACATTTTAAATGGTTTTGCTTGTTATTCATTATAAACTTGTTACCTACGAGCTTTTAAGCTCACCCTCTTTTCGCCCCATCTTCAGGTGAAGAAAATGAGATCGAGTAATCAAGAGTCGAGACATCACTCTATTTTTGCAATGTTTCTGTATATTAAGTTAGATTTTGTAAAAGCAATACTTTAGATGCATTTCGAGAATTATTGAGTTTGGTATCTTTTGTATTTTGAATTTTGGATATTGATGATGTAATGTGGCTTGGAATCCCATCAAAGTTTTGTAAACTTCTATTTTGTTGTTAATGAAATATGGATGATGTGGGTTGAAATTAGATGTACTTGGAAAAGTTATCCAATTGAGTTGATGAACTTTGAACATGAATCGTTGATATATATATATACATATAAGTGAGATATTATGGAAAAAGGAAATATAGGGTTTTTGTGAATCATGAGAATTAGTTGTAAGGGATGAGTCAAATGAGTAGAGATTAGGGAGTTTAATGAAGTAAATTTGGTAGTTGAATGGTTATGCTTATGACTTTCCAAGTTGTACATTGCAAATTTCAAGTTTTTCATAAGGGTCAAATTGGGTTTTGAGTTCAGCAGAAAATCTGGATTGATCTAGGTTGAATTAGACAAAGTTGTCTCTTGAAAGTTGTAGATTATTTTTCTAGCTTTCCATTGATATAAAGTATGGAATTTTTGGACAATGGAGTTGAGAGATATGATCATTAGAAGTTTGTGATGCTGCTTAGGATGGGCATTCAGGACAGCTACTTTGTTTTGAAATTTTGACCCTTATAGAGCCAAATTTTGCTTTTCAAGTCTTCATGGAAGTTGTAGATTTAGAAGTCTTCTTTAAAACGGTCTTTGAATGACCTTAATCTGATATTTGTAGTGAGAGTTATGCCCTTTTTTTCTAAAACAGGTCTGAGGAAGAAAAGCATAGGAGGAAAAAGAAAGTCACGATCGCGACTTTGCTGATTTTCGCACAGAGTCGCGACGCGACTAGTCGTGACCGCGACTTTGCTGGTGTTCCCAGACCTGAATATGTTTCACTCTTTTGACCATAACTTTGTCGTCCAACCTCTAAATGACCTGATTTTTAAAGCATTGGATTCCTAACACATTCCTCTATCTCTCCACTAAAATTTATAGCTTTTAGTATTAATTTGAAAAATATTTCTTAAATCAAAGTAAGGGGATCGGTTGGAAGAGTGTGAGTTGGATTTTTTTACTGAACATGCTTCAGTATTTTGATGATTTTTTAATCTGTAGAGCTCTAAATGAGATGATTATTGTTTCTAAATAAGCTAGAGACATAGAGCTACCAATTATCGGAAGGAATAGAATGTTATTTCAGTCCCTAAGACATTCACTTTCTGGAGTGAACTTGGGTATAGTGTATTGTTTCAGTGCAAAAACAGTCCAAAAATGTTTGGGCTATAACTTTCAGATTTTTGAACCAAATTGAATGATTTTAGTGTCATTAGAGACTTAAGACAATGGGGAACAAATGTTCTGAAGATATCCAATTGAAATTCCAATTTGAGTTTTCCCAAAATCTGTTCGGAAATAGGATAAGTGAGTTCTTTTTTATGTTTGACTGGTGTGAGCACGCCACCCTTGTGGGATGTGCGTCCTAATGTCACCTAGGATGTCGAGCACATGACTCATAAGGGCGGGGTCCCAACAAAGAGAATGAGAGTTTCGTTGGTGAAAAGCAAGGTGAAAGGGTGAAAGAAGTAAAGAACATTCCAGTAGAAAATTTGCTGCCTTTAGTTGCTAGGTGTCTCCAATATACTTAAACATGTGTCAATTAATATATCATGCCCTGTATCAATGGATTAGGCTGCCACTAATCCACACACATTAATTGCCATTTGACTTCTTGAGTTCTTATTATGTTGCCATTTTTCACACAATGAATAATGTCAAATGTCAATGCATTAGCTATGCCACATGTTATAACTCATAGGCTTAATCATTATAATTTTTGTTTGTACAAACTTAACTTATTTCTTAACCATTTTCCTTATCTAAATATACATTTAAGCACCTCAATTCTCTAATGGTATCAATTAATTTCAATTTACTAACTATAGTCCACGAATATCGAAATTGAAGTCATATACCTTTCACATTCAACTCATAACACAATTTTAACTCCTATCTCACATGTACTTTCTTGAATATGTATCGTTTCAACTAGGGTACATTTTAGGACCTTACATCAGTATATTCATCAATGGTAACTCTTAGAGCTTCCTACTCATCTTAGTCTGCTGCAACCATAATATTCTCCAATTTCATCTAAAGCGAATACATTTTATTAGAAGGATCTTCCAACTTTCAAACTATCAAACAAGCTTATTATAAATATGCTCAGATTGAGGAATCCAAAAGTAACAGTGCATCGTGACACTAGACAAAATAAAAACTAGACCTATAGTAGTAGTGAGTCTAGGTCGATCCTAAAGAGAGTGTGCAAAGTTTATAAAATGAAATTAATAGGTGTTTATGTTTTTTTTGGGTGGGGGGTGGTCTTGGATTTTTCAAATAAGAAAATAAAATTAAACTAGACTAATAAAAACAAATTAAAGAAAACATGTAAAAAATGATAAAAGTGAGGAATTCGATAGGGGCTGGTTCTTTGGTTCAATCTCGACCTACATCCTATTTAAATATATTTCATTAATTTGTTATTCTCAAACCTCTCCTAGCAACTATTAATCATGGGTTAATAATTAACCCGAGTTTTCCCTTAGGTTTTTGTTTAATCAAGATACAATCGTTAATTAAACCTAACTACCGAATAAGCTAGGATACGATCTTTATATTTAATTAAACAGAGCATTACGAATTAGGAAAACTAATTAATTAAGGCAACAATCATATAAGATGTGTCATTTAACCAAAGTCGTGTTATCTCTAATGATTACGAATCATTAGTCGTTACACGTGAATTTCAACATAATAATTACAAATTATATTGAAATTCTAGCAATGTGTTTGTAAATAAATGATTTAATTAACGCATTAAAATCATCTTTTCACAATACCCAATGAGTTCATAGATAAAAAACTGAACAATAACAAAAATCTGATTATCCATACACAACCCAAATCCATATGCCTAGGATAACACAATCAATTCAATAGGAGAGAAAGAAACAATGAAAATATGAAAGAAATGCTTAACCCGAATCATCGGCATTGATTTCATCTCCGAATAGGCATCGAGAACTTAGCCTTCCATGGGTCTCTCCAAAGAAAATGCTTCAGCCCCACTTAAATAACCCTAATCGAAACCCCCTTCAGCTCTCTTCACTGCTCTTCCCTCTCTCACAAGCTCTTTTATGTTCTATTTCCCTAGCTACTTTTCTTATGATGTGACCAATTAATTTATTGGGTCATACTATTGTACACGTTTTAAAAACCTTGCAAACATCTGCGTTGAACACAGACGTTGTTGTTTCGTGCTGCTGCTTCCCATCTGTGCTACATCATTTTGGTCATAGACTGCTTCCTTCTAACTGCCTTTATCTGCTTCCAATGCTGTGGTTTTGTCTCATTTAATACCTAGCTGTTAATTAACGTAATTGCATGCATAATCCATACAAACTCACGTTATTTGCATTGTTTCCTTCTTTTAATTTTCTTCTTATCTTTTATTTTCTTCTTCTTGCTCCATGAAGAAAAGTGAAAATTAATCTTCAAAAAATGGCCCAAAATATCATGCTTTCAACTGACTTTAACTTCTTTGCTTCCGAATTGTGCCTAAAATCACATATAAGTCAAAGTGAGTATCTTAAATAATTTCATGTCAATAGTCGCTTAAGTGTTATGGAATAATTTCGTAATCAATTAAGCACCTATTAAAAAGTTAACTGGAGTAGATATATTTGGCATAAAGTTCTTCCCCAAAGTATTATTTCTTCTATGGCTTATTGTCAGGAATCGGCTTAATACGACAAACAGACTTTCTTACCTTGACATAACCAAACAATGCTCTCTATGTTCCACACATGATAAATCGAGAGATCGTCTATTCTTTATGTGTTCAGTTTCTAAATTCATTTGGGAATAGGTGAAACTAAAATGATTACATCTCCATCATTATTCACTGGCTAGCCACTTAAGCTTCTATTCCTAAGACTAACAAACTGATCTACTTAATGGTTATGAGACTATGTGTGCAATCAATTTGGAAAGAAAGAATTGCCAAAAGGTTTGGGTCCAAATGCAAAATCGTAGAAGCACTTATCAATGAGGTTATCAATGGGATTCAAGATATTATTTTAGTGAGGAACCTTGCAACTAATTGTAGTTCCTGTTTACTCCTCTCTTTGAATCTCTAATCCATATACTACTTACGAAATAGATTTTTGTTGGTATATCTAATGTGCTTTCTTTGTATTGAGGGATAGTCCCATGAACCTCTTTTTGGAATGTAATTTCCATTATTTATTTTTTTTTCTTTGTCCTTTTTCCAGAAAAAACAAGAAAAGAGGAGCAAGTCTTCGTCTGTCCTTTGTTTCTTCAGGAGATTGACACTAATGCAAAAGCATTGGAAATATATTTATTCATGAACTATAAAACTAAGAAAGTACATTTTCGTATGAATGATTGCACAGGCGCAAATTATGAAACGTCAAGCAACTTAGCTTGGAGGACACCTTGGGCCATAAGAAAAGGTGTTGATTTGCGAAGGGGATTCCTGTTCTTTGGTTCCATGAGCTACATGGGTAACTTTAGCCGCGTGATTCTTCATCTCTTTGTTCTTACCCCACAGAAGAGAGTATAGGCCAAGAATTACAATGATGGATCCCAGCAAACTGCTCGTTGAAGTTTCAAAGGAAGAGGTAAAAAAAGGAAAACGTAATTACAGTACTAGTATTCAAAATTAAGTAAAGATCATACAATTTGGTTTCTGAGAATTAACCTGCCAAGATAAAGTTCCTCGTGCATAATGGGGATATCTAGCATGGCCGCAATTATTTGAACTAGGGGACTGAATGCAGCAGTGAAGACAGGACCCCTCTTCTTGACACACCATGACAAGCCTACGTAGCACAGACCCGATCCTACTATTCCCTGCGTGACCAAATTTAACCGTCTTGTTAACGAAAAGAAGCCCAGCACCAATAAGCATGAGGTTCATTAGTAGAAAAGATTACAAGTATTTTCCTCCATCAAACTCAAATTCTAAAAGAGCCTTCAAATTTTCCATAAACAGGAAAAAAGAAAACAAAAATGAACTTGGGTTTTGACTGGCCAATTGTTAAATGGTTTTCTAAAAGCATGTGAACGTGAAGTGAAATTTAGGGCACCGGTACTGTGCAATGCTAGTAGTGGGTAAGAAATTATACTTACAGCGTACAATACAGTTAAGATTTGTATTTTACTCCTCAGAACCCACGTGGAGAGGTTGTTTCCTGTGGAAAAGCTTAAGACAGCTGACTGAATGGCACCCAAGAACGACATTATGGCAGTGCTAGAGTATTGGCAGGGGTATCTCTTCCCAATGTTTGATTGAAGTAGAAACCATGAAGCCCACAAAAGCGTTCCTACTATCAATTGTATACAACCTATCGTCCACCTCTGAGTTCTTTTAACTTGATCAAGTGATTGAACTACAGAGTGTGTATGTTTCTCTTTGAATAAAGGCATTCCCCTGTAAAATGTCAATGTCATGGCACCACCAACACACACCAATGCACCAAATAGTTTTGCTCTCCCGCTGTTGTTCTTAATATTCAGAGTCTCCATTCTGTAGCATAACATCGAGAGGCTTAGGAATAAATCAGAAACTTTTACATTGACCTTCTCAAAACCAAGCAATTAGAAATCGTGCCTGAATGGTAACGACATTATAAATGTGATCACAGGCACCATGTTGATGAAGGCACACGAAAATGTAGCAGATGTGTATTGAATGCCCAGGAGGAAAAAGTATTGCGTTAGTGATGCCCTGCAATTAACTCATAATGATAAAATGAGGGCCCTGGCGAAATGGAACTTGGTATATACTGAAAATAGTACTAACCCAACAACAACTGAAGAAGAGGAAAAATAGTATTCGAAACGTGAGCTTTGGCCTGCTGTCCCTGCAAGCAAGCTTAATTCAATGGTGTAATCGTGATAAGAAAACAGTAATGGGTCCTTAAGAGGTCTTCGTTCACTAACTTTACTGACAATTTCAATTCAAAAGAGTTGCAAAAATGCAGAAATCATAATGTAGTTACTAGCAAATTCCCTTACCTTTCCCAAAAGTAGCCGATTGGGGCTAAGAAAATGGCCGCAATGGAAAGCCGATATGTTATAAACACTAAATGGTTAATCCCTTCATCAAGGACTTTCTTAAGAAGAATATTCACGAAAGCGAAGGCAAAATCAATTGTCACCATTGCCACAAAAGGTTTCCATTCATCACAACTCTTTATATCTGCCATTGAATTAAGGACTCTGGAGAGGCAAAGAATGGCCTCACCTTAGCAACTTCTCTATCAAATAGCACAACGAAGTAAACAACTCTTCTTTTAAATAAATAGACTGGATAATAACCTGTCGCAGAGAAAGATTAAATTCTTGAGATCACGTCAAGTACTTTAAGCAATGGTGACAATAGTTTAATGTTTGTTCACTCTTTCTATTTCCTTTAGCCGATCCTTTCCTGACAAATGGAGACTATAATGGAATAATTTTCGAGGCACATACAGTATTGTAAAGCATCAATGTGTGATATCAAGTTGAAGTTTCAAGTCGTAAGACGAGTTTTTAATTTGCATTTTGATGTTCATGGTACTGACTATTCTATTCTCAATCGTACAAAATATGTATATTCTCCAATGGAGCTGAAGGAAATTTTCGATGGTATTCTTCTACCCATCTTTAACTAGCATCGAATTCTTATTCTTTCGAAACCCGTTACACCTACGGCATAGAAATCAAGAACAATATATCGAATCTTCTCTTGGTGAGCTTAAATATATAGTGAGAGAGAAGAGGAGAAACAAAAAAAAAGGATTTACCTGTAACATTCCTACTGAAAAGTTTGTTTGCACTGTCGCAAAGTCCTAATATCTGCTATCCATGAGTACCACTTCCAACTAGTTGACAATTGCTTATCTTCAAATTATCTTTTTTATGAATATTCTAATCCAAGTTGCTTACTTGAGCAATTTGGTTTTAATTCTCATTCCTCGCTTCCTCTTCCCATCAAAGTTTTCAATCCTTACGTCTTTTTGTTGTCTTTCCCTCATTGAAGTTGCAAGACCAAGACTGGAAATGACGCTACAAGAAAATTAAGAATTTGTGTCGGAAAATTACCGACGACATAAATTCCGTCGCAATTTACCGATGGTTTCGATCAAATCCGTCGGTAAACACAAAATTTTACCGACCGCTAAACAATCCGTCTGCAATATTGGCGGGGAAAATCAGGCCCAGAATCTGCGACAGAAAATAGCGACGGAACATGTGTCG
>JANQBM010006442.1:0-12783 GCA_025594535.1 Erythroxylum domingense | reverse complement strand
AGATGTGGTAATTTACCACACCTGGACCCGTTTCTCTGGTCCGACCCGTTCTCTGGAAACGGGATGTTACATGTGATACTTTCAAGAAAAATGGGTTGTCGGAAGATGCAGTGAAGATGAGATTGTTTCCCTTCACACTAAAAGATCGAGCAAAGGCATGGATGAACTCCCTTACTCCAGAACAAGTCAAAACATGGGACCAATTGGTGCAAGCCTTTTTGTCCAAATATTTCCCATTGCTAAAGACAACAAGGATCATCAAGGAAATCGCCAACTTTCAGCAATACGAGGGAGAATCATTGTACGAGGCATGGGAGCATTTCAAGGAGTTGCAGAGGAGCTGCCCCTATCGTAATCTATGCAGGGAATTTTTGCTACAAACATTTTATAATGGGGGCAATTCAGCAACCAGAAGCACCATTTTTGCAATTGCTGGAGGTTCATTGATGAAGAAGACCATAAATGCTGCATATGACTTGATTGAAGACATGGCTACTAACAATTGCCTTTGGTACAATGAAAGGAGTAAATTACTGCAGATGAAGGAATAGAAAGGGGTTGTGTCAGCAGATTCAACAACTACTTTATTTGCAGAAATTGCACCATTAAGGAAACAGGTAAGTGATCTTCAACCTTCATCTAGTTATTTGAAGTATATGTATCAAAATTGTGAGATTTGTGGAGCGGATAGTCATAATTCATCATAATGTTATTTGATGAGCACTGAAGGCACAAAGCAAGCTCATTATTTAGGGTTCCAATAGAGGTCAATTAATAACCTATATTCTGGTACTTATAATGCTAGATGGAAAAACCATCCAAAATCTTCTTGGGCTAACCCTATAGGAACCAATTGGAGACCTCAAAGCCCCCAGGATTTCAAGAAAGGGAAAGTAACTCACATTTTGCTTTAGAGTCAAAGTTTGGAGGTATTAAATCAAGGCTAGAGGCAAAAATGGAAGCCCAAGCTGCAAGGACATATTCTCAACTTTCATAACTGAGCTCCCAATTTTCAAAGATGATGGAAGTGATGGGTACAATTGGATCGACAGTGAATAATATCAAGGAGGCACAGACACGGAGTGATTAGGCGCTGAAAAGTTATCGAGTGAAGACTGATTAGTTGATTAAAAATAAAGTATCATCAATCAACAACCTAGAGGTGTAGATGGGTTAGCTAGCAACTGCAGTATGAACTAGACCCCCAGTTAACCTTCCTAGCACTTTAGAACCTTATCACAAAGAACATTTAAAGGCAATTCAGTTGAGAATTGGAAAGGAGTTACCAGAGCCAGTCTTGAAGGAAGTTGTTGATCTAGTGGAGAAAAGTTAGGGAAAAGGTAAGGAGAAAGTCATTGAGTAGGAGGAACCTCCATATGTTCCACCTCCACCATATGCTCCAAAATTACCATTTCCTGCAAGAGTGAGTGAGAATCCAGCGAAGACCCAATTCAACAAATTTTTTGAAATTTTGAAGAAGTTGTATATGAGTTTTTCTTTGCCATAAGTTTTGGAGAACATACCCAAGTATGCTAAGTTTTTAAAGGAATTACTTTATCGTAAGAAAACTTGGGATTCAAATCAAATAGTAGCATTGATAGCCAGTTGCAGCTCTGTGATCACGAACAATATGTCATCGAAACTAAAGGATCCAGAGAGTTTTACTATTCTTTGCATTGTTAATGGTTTTGAATTTTCTAAATGTTTATGTGATTTGGGAGCTAGGATTAATATGATGCCATTATCTATTTTCAGGAAGTTGAACTTGGATGATATAAAGCCAACATTAGTGACAATTCAGTTAGTTGATCAGTCCATAAAGAAGCCTTTTAGAGTTATCAGAGATGTTTTAGTAAAAGTGGATAAGTTTATGATTCTTATTGATTTTGTCATTCTTGATGTTGTTAAGGACAGAAATTATCCATTGATTTTGGGATGCCCATTTATGAATAATGGTCGAGCGTTGATTGATGTGAATAATGGTGTTCTGATTTTGTGTATTGGTGATGCAAAAGTTCAGTTCAACATGAATAGGACTTTGAAAAGTAGCGAAAAGCTGGATTGTTGTATGATAATGGATATGATGGATGAGTGTGTGGAGCAGAGAAGTAGTAAAATGATAAAAAAAAGTGAGAGGGAGTTGGAGTTGAATGAAGAAGATGAGAGTGGAAAGAGAAAGAAGGATGGAGAGGAAGCAGAGAAAAGTGAGAAGGAACATTTGGTGAGGACCAAGCCACCCATATCACCTTCCAATGAGCGAGCACCTACCCTAGTATTAAAACCTTTACCTTCACACTTGAGGTATACATTTTTGGGTGAAAATCAAACATTACCTGTGATAATTTCAAACCAATTGAGTGATGAAAAAGAGAGGAAGGTAGTAGAAGTTATAAGTGATCGAGACATTTTACGTATGCTAAGTTTTAATATTTATAACCTCGATATTTCTGCAAGTGCACGGGTCGTTCGCGTAGTACCTAAGGTATCAATCCCAGAAGGAGGAGTAATTTAATCCTAAAATGTAAGGCTTGACTCAATTCACAATAAATCAAAGTAAACAACTAATGTAAAAAATTAATCAATCAAACAATCAATTTCAATAATTAAATTTTAGAAATATAAACAAAATAGCAAATTGCACAACCTAATTAAGAATCAACCTAGGAACTACCAATTAAGAGAAAGGGGGTTTTAATCCAACTTTAATGAAAATCTAATTGATTATGGAATCACTTAATTTCTAGGTCTAGACGGTCCTAGGGTGTATTACTCTCTCTCGAGTTATAATCTTTAACCCTAATTAATAATCCCTAGTTTAGATTATGGAATTGTAATCTCTCAATTCCCAATTGACCCAAAACCTAATTTAGTTCTGAAATTGTCTAATAACTTACCGGAAACTATGTTCGATCTCTCGTTACACGATTTTACCAGTTTGATTCATTTCTTTATCTATCAAACTACGTAACTCTCATTAGCCCAATTTGATGATATCCACTTAGTTCACCCTCTCAGTTTATCATGAAATTAATAAGAACAGAAATTGAATCACAAATAACTTAATAAAAACACAATAAATCAAACTTTATTAATATCAAAAATAAAATCTTGAAGGTAAGTTTAGACAATATCAACATTTAACAACAACTATTCTCAACGACTATCCTAATTCTATACATCAATAAAATTGAAGTAAAATCGAAAAATACTATTGGAATGGATTAGTGGAGGCAGCGATAGCGGGAAACCACCTGTTCCAGGAAGTACTTCGCGTGAAGCTTCTTCTCATTGTCTCTCTTCCTTCGTCTCCTTCCTTAAATCTCTCGATATGCTCTCTGAGGTTTCAGAATTTAGCTACTACAAAAGGCTGATCAAAGACTCCTTCTTCTGTTATTTAATGTTTTATTTATACCTTGGAGCCCTAGGGTTGATTCAGGGTCGAAGCAGTATGAAAAGTCCCTTGAAACTTGATGTTTTTAGTTGTTTTTGTGTGTGTCAACACATGTCACAATCCTGGCCCTACCTGGAAAGTGCACAATCATTGCATAGTTTTGAGGTCTCTGTTAAGATCGTGGCCTAGGTCCTAGTGGCCTGCCTCTTTCTGTCCATGATTATGGCCCATGGTTTTAGCCCGAAACTCACCAAAACTTCTCTATTCTTCGCCATTGACCTGAAACACTAACAAACACATCAAGGTACCTCAAAAATATAACATTTAAGCTTAAAGACTTATACTAACCCATAAAAACACTTAAACACATAAACTAACACAATTAAAACCTAAACACACACTCAACACTTAACACTTAACACTCAACACTCGAATTTAACACTAAGTACCTAACAAATTGAACCGTAAAACCTAATGCAAATCACAACTATCAATATCCCTACACTTAAATGTTTGCTTGTCCACAAACAAACAAAACAACAAAAACATACCAAGCACACAACACATAATGCAATAATGAGGCAATATCTCCAACTTCATGAAATAAATTTAATCTTAAACACAGTCATACAAGTTATATCTAATCATTAACATGCAAAATCTACCAAACTAAATATACAAATTAATCGAGATATTAGTGTTAATTTATTTACCCTTTTTAATTGTACACACACATTAATAATTATTTGGCCATTTAGTCTATGTAGCTGTTCCTAAGTATATTTTCATGAAAAGTCAAGCTTATTACAAGTCCGGTAGGTTTTACTAAGGAAAAACACTTTTTTTCATTTATTTAATTAAGCAAGGACTTAGTCTTTTACTTGGAGGCAAACATTGGTCATGAATGTTGATCCGGTTGCTCGACTAAGTCATTTTTATTAAATAGCTTGGTCGAAACGTCATTATAGCTTTTTGACGCGAAGGCACACATTTGTGATGCTTGTCGATCCGGTTACTCAGCTATATCACATTTTCAACTGGCTACTAGCTCTATTCATAACCCGAAGGTTAGTGGAATAGTGATATATTTAACTTTTTTTATTGTCTACCTTGTTTTAGCTATTCATTTCCATAAAAAATACTAGTTAAGCTACTTAAGTTGGAAGGCTTCAAATTATGAATGAATCTGACAACCTATAGGGTGCTAAATTTACACTAAATCCTAATTAAGTTTTATATTTATTCAAAGACCCCTAATTCACTAATTTTTCGAGGTAATGATTATTAACAACCTAATAGACTATGCTCAAAATTAAATAAATTTCACTACATCTAAGCCATTGACACATTCATACAGTTCACAAAATGCAACCTAATAACTATCATATAGTATACAAAATCACATTCAAAAGCAAAACACATAATCTCTCCCCACACTTGAAAAACACATTGTCCTCAATTTGTGAAAAGAGCAAACAACACATAAAAGAAAAGAAAAAATTAAATTAAAGTAGACAAAAAAATAAAATGAACATAAAAATTAGAAATGAAGGCTAATTTTAAAAAGAAAAATTGGGTTAGACACAAATCCTATGGAGATGGAGGTGGTGATGGTGTCGGAGGCAACAATTGAATGCCCTGAGCCTCGAAATATCTGTGGATTTGGTGAATATCCTAGCTCTAGCGTCTTTGTGTCTGGGTCATCTCCTTTATCATTCTGGTGTTCTCTGCAAATGTCTTGTTGGTTTCGGAGATCGCATCCAGAACTTCCTTTGAACCTTGCTCTTCTTCCTCTTCCTTGGATTCTTCACTGGACTCTTCTGCTTGTTGAGGCAACGCTGTGCTTGAATTTGCCTAACTGGCCCTGATTCTGGCACGTGTCTTCTTACTGATATCCCTAAGTTCCATATTATGGGACTTAAGGATTTCAGCCCGCCATAAGTGGTGATGGTTTAGGAATTCAGGGAGATGAATAGTTAATCCACTCCGGTCCATGCCATAATATTCCATAATGGCAGACACTATGTACCCCATTCCTAGATTGTTGCTCCTCTTTCGCAGAGTCTTAACAATGGCTTGTAGCACATGTGTGGATGTGCATACTGGAATGTTGTGGCCCATGCATCAGAACATAAATAGTTCCTTTGTGGAACAATTTTTGGTTTTAGTTTTGTCAAAAACCAGCTGACACATGAATTTGCGCAGCAATAAGTGTTCGTGGGTCCTTATAAGGTTGTTATGAGCATTCTTGGCATGAAATTGCTCAATTCTAGTAAGCTCATTCCAATATTGAGAAGGACAAAAATCCTTATGATGATCGATGATGGAAGATTTGGGGAATCCACACATATCGCACATGATTTCTGCATTCAATTCATAGGCTCATCCTCCTAATCTAAACCACAATTACTTAGGGTTCCTAGGGTCATAGGTCTATGAAGTGAAAAATTCCAATGTGAGCTCTTGATAAACATGAAATTGGAATTGTATAAATTGACCCCATTGGATTCTCTCAGCTAGGTTTTCTACCCTCTTACGCACCTTTAGCCTATCGAGTGTCTCAAAATCAAAGTATTTTGGACCTAAAAGTTGTCTAGAAATAAGGGATAAAAATGAGTACCTTCCTCCTCCGTGTAGATTGGGAAGGGCACACCAAAGTCTACTAATCGGTGTCTTCTCCCACGTCCTGCAACTTGGTGTCGTCTATATGGTTCCCATCGAGCTGATTGTTTAATGCATAGCATAACTGGGTAGAATTTGGAAGAATTTGGAAGGTTGAAATTTTGAGAGAGATATGAGAGCTTTTTTGGGCTTGAAATCTCGAGAGATAAAGTAAAAATGAAAGTGAATGTATAAGTGAAGTTAGAACTCAATATAGGTAGTTAAAAGGATAAAATGGTAAAATTTTTATAAAAACTGTGTCCTCCCTCTTTATTGCCCAGTTGCAAGCCATGATCGTGGCCTAGTTGTGATTTGCATTGTATTTTAGGGCTTAATTTGTTAAGTATTTAGTGTCAATTGGAGTGTTTAGTGTGTATTTAGGTTTCAATTGTGTTAATTTATATGTTTAATTGTTTTTATGGTTTAATAAGAGTCTTTTAGCTTAAATGTTATATTTTTGAGATACGTTGGTGTGTTGGTTAATGTTTCAAGGTAAACGACGAAGAACGGAGAAGTTTCGAATAGGTTCGGGCCAAAAATATAGCCCATGATCGTGGCGCAACATGCGACGATCGTGATAGAAAAAGGAAAACTGACAGAACCCAAGCCACGATCTTGCACTTTGGGCCACGACAGTGATAGAGAGCTCTGTGCTAGGCCACGATTGTGCGCTTTGAGCTACGATCGTGATAGAGATCACGATCATGGCCTGCGTCAAGCTAACATGAAAACTCAAGTTTAGCAAGATTTTTCTGGCCGTTTCAACCTCGAATCATCCCTAGGGCTTCCAAAGTATAAATATAACATTAAGGGATAGAAGAAGCAGCTTGGGAAGAGCCTTTTGCATCAGCCAAATTCCAAAACCCTAGAGAGCTTATCAAGAGATTGAGGAAGGAGATTAAGGAAGAGAGATAGAGAAGAAGCTTGATGTGAAGTACTTCCCAGAACAGGAGGTTTCCCATCATCACTGCCTTTGCTATTCCGTTCCCTACATATTTTCTGATTATTTCAATTTTATTGATGTATATAATTGAGATAGTTGTTGAGAATAGGTTGTGTTGAATGTTGAGTTTTTGTCTATACTTACCTTTGGGATTTTTGTCTTTGATATTAATGGAATTTGGTTTATTGTGTTTTTATTGATTTATTTGTGATTCGATTTCTGTGTTCAATAATTTAGTAACAAACTGAGAGGGTGAACTAAGTGAATATTATCAAATTGAGCTAACAAGAGTTAGGTAGTTTGATAGATAAGGAATTGAGTCATATCGTTAAATTTATGTAGCGAGAGATCGTGTATAGGTTTTCAGTAAGCTTTTAGACAATTTCAGAACTAATTTAGGTTTTGGGTAAATTGTAAATCGAGAGATTACAATTCCATAATTTAAATTATGGACTATACATTAGGGTTAAATGTTATAACTCGAGAGAGAGTAATCCACCCTATGATCGTCTAGACCCAGTAATTCAATAATCTCATATTCAATTAGATTTTTATTAAGGTTGGATAATATCTCCTTTCTCTCAATTGGTAGTTCTTATGTTGATTCATAATTAGGTTGTGCAAACTGCTATCCTTTTTATATTTCTGAAATTTAATTCTCGTAATTGATTGTTTGATTGACTAATTTTTTGCATTAGTTGTTTATTTTGAATTGTTGTGATTTAGTTCAACATTAGATTTTAGGATTAGATTAACCCTCCTCATGTGATCGATACCTTAGGTACTACACGAATGACTCGTGCACTTGCGGTATTATTGAGGTTAAAAATAGTAAAACTTAGCATTCGTAAACCTGCAATCAAGTTTTGGTGCCATTGTATGGGAGGTGATGGTTTAGTTCTATAGTTTAAGGTGCTATGTTAGTTTTTAATTTTTGTTTTTGTTTCTTTCTTTGCATTCAGAATTTGTTTTCTTGCATAAACACAAGAGTCACGAGAGGTTTGAGTCATGCAGTAGAGACGTTAGATTTAGAAATTACTCAACTAGAACAAACCTTTAGGAAGGCTCGACGAGAGGAAGAAGAAGAGATCGAAAAATCAACAATGGCCAAGGAATTTCAACAAAATGTGGATTAAGAACTGAACCAAGGATGACAACAAAGGACTTTGATGGACTTCATGAGGACAGGGTTCAATGCATCAAACCAAAGAGTGGCTAGGCTACCTGTTCAAGCAGCTTTGTTCCAGATTAAGCCGACCCTCCTCAATATGCTTCAACAAATTGTGCAATTCTATAGATTGGTGAACGAGGATCCCAATGCGCACAACGTGAATTTCCTTGAGATATGTGATTCTTTTCGGTATGATCATATGTCGGAGGATGCTTTTCCCTTTACTCTTAGAGACAGGGTGAAAGCTTAGTACCATTCACTAAGCCCATCCAACATCACGACATGGGATCAGCTTGTGTGTGCCTTTTTGGACAAGTATTTCCCGTTGACCAAAACCACCACTAATTTAATAAGGTGATGGGGAATCAATCTACGAAGCACGGGAAAGATATAAGGATCTGTAAAGGAAGTGCCCATATCATAACCTACCCAAGGAGTTTCTTTTGAAGACTTTCTATAATGGAGTGAACCCACCAACTAGAGGCACGGTTGACGCAGTGTTAGGAGGATCCTTGATGCGAAAGACTATTGATGAAGCAGAGGAGCTGATTAAGGAGATGGCGAGCAATAGCTGTTTATGGACGAATGAGAGAGGTAGGCAACCGACTACTTTCAGAAAGTAGAAGGGAATTGTCATGGTCGATCAGATGATAGAGATACAAGCGAAGATCGACAACTTGATGCAACAAATAAACAACATAAAGGCATCATCCTCAGCTCAAGTGAAGGCCGCACAGTTGAAGTATGAGCTCTATGGCCAAATGGACCATGATACCAGGAGTGTTATTTGATGAAGGAGGATAGTCAGGAGCAAGTGAATTATATGGGGGCACAATATAGACAAGGAGGAGGTAACAACCCCTACTCCAACACTTACAACCCCGAGTGGAAGAACCATCATAACTTCTCCTAGTCAAACAACAACAGAGGACAGTTTAAGCCTCAGGGACAATCGAGCTTCTAGCAAGATAAAGCGAGCTCAATGGAATCAAAGTTAGATAAGATTTTGGATAAGATCGGAGGCATGCAGGAAGCACATAGGAGGCTCAAGAACAAATTCGAGCAAGTAATGAAGAACCATGTTTCATCTATACACTATCTAGAAGTCCAAGTGGGCTAGTTAGTAGAGGCAATGTTGACTTGGAATGTTAGAACCCTTCCAAGCAACATCGAGTCTAATCCGAAAGAACGGATTATGGCAATCAACAAAACCCAGGATGAGGAACCTAAGAAGATAAAGGGAGGAGAAGATGAAGGAGAAAGTCTAGCAAATAAAGAGGATTTTCCAAGTGAGCCCGTGATCGAGTCATTAAAGGCAACTCGACGTGTATTTCCGTTCCCTATTGTACAGCAACATGAGTTATATGCAAAGAGGGCAAAGAGGCAATTATAGGAGATTAGATCTAACAAGGTTAAGGAAGTGACATAATAACTACAGATAGAGCTCAGATTAAAGGAATCCGTTAAAAAGAAGGTCAAGGAGCAAGTATCGAAAAAAGATCCCAACATCGTGCAGAAGAAGGAGGACTTAGGGGACTTTTTCATCCTCTATAACATCAATAAAATCATCATAGATAGAGAATTCATGGATTTGGGCGCGAGTATAAATATGATGCCCTACACTTTTAGTTTGAAGTTGGGATTACTAGAATTAGTAACAGAAATCAATCAATCCCAAGTCCACGTGGAATTGAGTAAGCCCACCAAGTTTTTGGTAAAGACGACCAACAGAACAATGCATAAACCAATGGGGATTATAAAGGATGTGCCAATAAAAGTTAACAAATATATCCTTCCAACAAACTTCTACATATTGGACATTAGCAAAGATAGGGACACCCTAATAGTTCTTAGATGATCGTTCTTGGCCACTGCGTGCTCAATCATTGATGTCGATGGGGGCGAATTAACTTTGCCAATAAGAAAGGAGAAATTGACCTTCAAGTTGGCTAGAAGAGAGTATGGATCTCCTTCACCTTTAGTGGATATCAAGGAACCCAAACCTCTTGAGGAGAATGGGAAGATATCGAGGATCTTGGGAATGGTTTTAGGAAAAAGCACTCGCGAAGAAGAAAGTGAGGAAAGGAGAATTATAAGGAAGGTGGGACCTGTAGAATGGTAGCTCAAGTGCAAACTTTGCAATTAATGACTACGCTACCATTGCGACTTGGATTCGAACCAAGTTCCTTAAAGGAGCGTCGAGCTACCAACGTTAAAAGAAGCATTACTTGGGAGGCAACCCATGATAAATTTTTTTACTTTCTTTGATTGTTTTTCTTAGAACGTTTGCATTCCATAGTTAGGTTTATTTTTGTTTCAAATAAAATCGAGAAGAAATAGGAATTCATAATAATGTGGATGATTGTTCAGAATGAAAAGAGAGATAAAGGGACGCAAATAATTAAGAAGTGGAAGTAAAAAGATTGGAAAAAGAAAAAGGAAGAAAAATAATGTTGGTGGAAAGCTGCTGATTATGATCATGGCCGGTGACTATATAGAACAAGGGAAAAAAACAGCAAGCCATGACTGTGTAAAAATAAGGGAGGACGCAGTTTTTAAAATTTTCTTACCATTTTGCAACCACCTATATATTCAAGTCTAACTTCCCTTTTACATTCACTTTCATTTTAAACTTTATCTCTCTAGACTTCAGGCTTACAAACACTCTCATATCTCTCTAAAATTTCAACCTTCCAATTTTCTTTCACATTCTACCCAATTATGCAGCACATTAAACAATCAGCTCGATGGGAGCCATATGGACGACAACAAGTTGTGGGACGTGGATGAAGAAACTAAGTAGCAGACTTTGGCTCACCCGTCCTGATCTATACAGAGGAGGAAGGTACTAGTTTTTGCTCCCTTCGTGCAAGACAAATTGTAGTTTTTAAGTACTTTGATTTTGACACACTTGATAGGCTACAGTTGCGTGAGCGAATAGAAAACCTAGCTGAGAGAATCCAGTGGGCCCAATTCATACAATTTCAATTTCCTGTTTATCCTGAGCTTATATGGAATTTTTCATTTCCCTGACCTACAACCTTAGGAATCCAAAAGAATTGTGGTTTAGGTTGGGAGAACGAGCCTATGAATTAAATGTAGAAATCATGTGCGAGATGTGTGGATTCCCCGAATCCTCCATCATCAATCATCATGAAGACTTTCGTCCTTCTCAATACTGGAATGAGCTTACTAGAAATAAGCAATTTCATGCCAAGAATGCTCATAACAACATTATAAGGTCCCACAACCACTTGTTCCTGCACAAATTTATGTGTCAACTAGTTTTCGATAAAACAGAAACCAATAAGTGTTCTATAAAAGAACTTTTTATGTTGTGGCGCATGGAATACAATATTCTAGTATGCACATCTACTCATGTGCTAAATGCCATTGTTGCAAATCCGTGTAAGAGGAGCAACAATCTCATATTGGGGTATATATGTCTACCATTGCAAAATATTTTGGCATGGAATGAAGGGGATTAACTGTTCATCTTTCAGAATTCTTAAACTATCATCACTTATGGCGGGCTGAAATCCTTAAGTCCCATAATATAGAACTTAGGGATATCAGCCAGAAGACACATGTCTGAATCAGGGTAAGTCAGGCAAGTTCGAGCTCAGCGCCATCTCGGTAGGAGGAAAAGTTCAGTGAAGAATCTGAGGAAGAGGAAGAAGAGCAAGGCTGGACTGAAGTTTTGGATGCGATCTCTGAAACCAACAAGACACTTACGTAGAACACCAGAATGATGAAGGAGATGACCTAGACATAAAGATGCCAGAGCTAGGATATTTGTCAGATCCATAGATATTTCGAGGCTCAGGGCGTTCAATTACCACCTCTGACACCATAACCACCTCCATCTCCATAGGATTTATGTCTAACCCAACTTTTCCATTTATTTATTTTTCGTTTCTAAATTAACCTTCAGTCTTAATTTTTATGTTTATTTTTATTCCTACTTTAAATTCTATTTTTCTTGTCTTTTATGTGCTTGTGTGCTCTCTTATCACATTAAGGACAATGTGTTGTTCAAGTGTGGGGAGGGATTATGTGTTTTTTCTTTTGAATGTGATTTTGCATATTGTATGATAGTTATTAAGTTGCATCTTGTGAATTGTTTGAATGTGTCAATAACTGAAATTTATTTAATTTTGAACATACTCTATTAGGTTGTAAATAATCATTAGCTCACAAAATTAGTGAATTATGAGTCTTTAGATAAATATACAGCTTAATTAGAATTTATTGTAAATTTAGCACCTTATAGGTTGTCACTTTCGTTCATAATTTGAGGTCTTTCAACTTAAGTAGCTTAACTAGTATTTTTTTTATAGAAATGAGTAGCTTAAACAACAAGGTAGGCAATAAAAAAAGTTTTTTTGGTTAAATAAATCATTATTCTGCTGACCTTCTTGTAGTTAGTTTAAAATGTGATATAGCTGAGTAACTGGATCGATACGCATTACAAATGTGTGCCTTCATGTCAAAAGGCTATAATGAAGTTTCAACCAAGCTATTTAATAAAAACATGACTTATTTAAGTAACCGCATCAACATTCATTACCAATGTTTGCCTCCACGTAAAAAGACTAAGTCTATGTTTAAAAACGA
>JANQBM010006427.1:0-12784 GCA_025594535.1 Erythroxylum domingense | reverse complement strand
AAGATTTGGATAATGAAATGTGTATGTGCATGTTCTGTTTGATGAAATTATCAATTTCTGTTAGTCTTAGAATAACATATTAGAGTTGGAAGGTTGTGAGTGAAAAACACAGACTAAAGGATTCGTCTGTGAAGACGTCAGAACACAGAGGTAAGGAGGAATGAAGAGTATAAGTATCCTCTGTGTTGACGTCACAATATAGAGGCAAGGAAGAATGAGTAGAAGTTAGAAGTATTCGTCTGTGATGATGTCATCTTCCTCTGGGTGATGTTATCTTCCTCTGTAAGGATGCATCCTTTGTAAAGATGCATCCTCTATGAGTCAATCCCTTCTGTAAGCTATCTTCTCCTATAAGTTATCTTATTCTGTGAGGATGCATCGTCTGTCAAGATGCATTCCTCTATGAACAAGCTTCTTCTGTGTTTTTGGTTCCTCTGAGAATAATCTTCCTCTGTATTGTTTCATCTGTATTTTGATTTCCTTTGTCTTTTGCTGCACATATCTTTGTTTCGTCTAACTTTTACTTCATTTTTTTCTGCCTAAGTGTCTGAAACTCCTTCTGTGAGTGTTCATGAATTTCATCTATGTTATTGATTCATGAAATTCATCTGTGTTATTGTTCACAGACGAATGAACTTCATCTATGTCATTGACTCTTGAACTTTGTCTGTGTTACTGTTCACAGACGAATGAACTTTTCTTGTTATTGATTCTTGAACTTCGTCTGTGTTACTGTTCACAGACGAATGAATTTTGTTTGTTATTGATCCTTGAACTTCGTCTGTGATACTGTTCACAGACGAATGAACTTCGTTTGTTATTGATTTTTGAACTTCGTCTTTGTTACTGTTCACAGACGAATGAACTTTGCTTGTTATTGATTCATGAACTTCGTCTGTGTTACTGTTCACAGACTCAAACATCTTCTATGATGATGTCAGCTTCCTCTGGGTGACAACATCTTCTTCTGTAAATGATCTCATTCTCTATTTTGCTTCTTCTATGTTCATCTATACCTATCTTCTGTCCCATTGTTGACCCCTCAGAAGATAGAATTGACCTTTGAGGCCTTCATAAAAGTTATAGATCTTGAAATCATCTTTGAAACCATATAAAGAACACTTTGATCCGATATCTCTAGAGAGAGATGTTGCAATTGTAAAACATCTTTTGTGTTACTATTCCTAAACTCCTTCTAGGTTACTATTCATCATCTATCTTCTGTCTCATTTTTGACCTTTCAAAAGATAGAATCTATCTTTAAAGTCTTCAAGAGAGTTGTAGATCTTGAAGTCCCTTTTGAAAGTGTCCTAAGATTATCTTAATCCAACATCTCTAGTGAAAGTTGTCTCATTTGTTCCGAGACAAGTACAGTATGATTGAGGACAGAACGAAATTAAATGATTTTGGTGTCAAGAAGAGAATGTAAAGTTGACTCAAAGTGATGTGCTAGAGGAAAATCTGAAAGTGAGTAAGAAGTTATGACTTGTGATTTCAGTGGTATTACTGAGTCATAAACTTAAGTAAAATCATACTTAAGTGAGTTCGGATAAAGGGAAGTGGGAAAGTGAATAAGAATTAGATAAGTAAGACAATAGAAAAGATTTTTCTAGAATAAAGTGTTATGTCAGAATGTTCAAGGGTGTTTTTGGCAAGACACTTAAGTCTAAAAGATACAAGGCAGACACTTAAGTCTAAAAGATACAAGGCATAAATGAAAGGATAGATAGGACTTTTCTGAATTATTAAGGACATAATTGGAAAAAAAGTGTTGTCTTGCATATAAATGCAAAAGAAACGTGAATGAAAGGATAAGCAGTAGAGAATTTTGAACATGAGAAAGAAAGAGAAAGAAGAGAAAACAAGTTAGGGTTTTGATTGTTCTTAGTCTTAAAGGGTGATTTTGAAGTTGTTCAAGAGAAGAAAAAGGAAGAGGAAGAAAAGAGCTTCCATTTAAGCTAAGGATCCCTTCATTTGGTGAAGAATGAAGGTAAGATTATTTTGAATCTTCTGGATTTTTTAAAGGATTTTAGTCCATGGAATTTAAGAAATGTTTAGATTTAAGTATTCTAGAACAGATTTCAGTGATTGTGCTTTAGGGATTTTCAATTGAAAACCCTAATAAGTAGACTTTTTTTATTGTATAAAGGGATCAAAGAGGCAAGAGGAACAAAGGAAGAGACATGTTTGAGCAAGGCTATAAGCAAGGAAATGAGGTGGGTACAAGTTTATAATAGAGTGCTAAGCCATTAAAGGTTTTTGTTGAATCAAGAAAGTTTAAAAATGTTTTCAACTATTTTCTTAAATGCTTTGATAATGTGCTACATGTTTGCATATGAATTTTGTTATTGATTTATGAAAAGACATATTTTGAAAATGAGCCAATTAGGCAACATGTTATATTATGCATTGAAAGAGCATGATTCTGTTATGCCATTGAACAATGTCATGGCATTTTGTTTGAATGAAAATACATACAAGCATAAAATTCGAATATGATTTGAGCATGAATATGTGCTTTTGTTTGGGCGAGAGTGGAACCATTCTGTTCGTCACGTGCACGTGATAAGAGCCTTCTCCCGACTGCCCGCTTGTGGCATATGAGCTCTGAAAGAAAAGGACTCATTCTATTCATGGTGTGAATTTTGGTTCCTCCATTTTGTTCATTGAACCCTCGAGCCAATTTGGTGTGCATTGCATTTGATGTTTTTGACATGATGAATGCATACGTGATTTGCTATGTTGTGAATTTGACAAGAATTTTTGAGAAAAGTATGCTTTATGAAATCAATGAAAGTTTTCAATGACAAGTAAAAAGTTTTTGCTTATCTTTTATTATAAACTGTTACGCACGAGCTGTCAAGCTCACCCCCTCCTGTCCCCACCTACAGGTGATGATTAAGAGATGACGTGAAAGAAGATCAAAGCGTCGATTCAAGTTACATTTTTATATTTTAAGCTAGATTTTGTAAGAATGAGATTGTTAGTTAGATTTTGAGTATTATTAGTTCCAGTATCTTATATATGTCGGGATATTGAGATGTGAATGTATCGGGGTTAGAAATGCCTTTATAGCTTTGTGAAAAACTCTTGTATTTATGATGTTAATAAAATATGGATTATGTATAGATGATGAGAGTTGGTTGTTATTAATGTATTATGAGTTTTCTATTAAATGTTGAGTTAGGATACATTTGTTCCAAATATGACATATAAGTTGGACTCCGGAAACGGGGCCCAACAATGCATCATTTTGAAAGCTCTAGAGATGATTTTGGAGGTAATTTTGAGCTAGAGGAGTGGGAAACATAAAGATTTTATTAATGGATCCACCATAATAAAAGATCAGACATTTACATCGTTAAAATACTCAATAAAAAACAATAAGAGAGATTTAGAATTATGATTCCATTTTTTTGATTCAAGTTTACACATATATGTATATGATTTCGTATTCGACAATATGTAACTAATTGTTTCATTAATATCTAGGTTAGATAAACCCCATTTGGATACTTTAGTATGTGTTGATTATATTGTTAGTGAAATCGATTGATTGATTATTGTAATTCAATTATCTAATTTTATTTATGTTCTAGTAATCCAAAATATTAGATCATAATATGATTTCAATGTAAGGATTGAGAAATCCTAGGTTTGAATAGATCAACGATAATTGAAAAGAGTTTATTGCAACCTTATAGATAGGATCACACAGATCTTCTAGATTAGGGTCAAACTTAACAGAGGGATTCATAAACGGTAACATAATTCTATAACATTAAACTTGAATAATTCGATTAGAAACTTTAGGATTAGTTGTTAGTAGATTCAAGGTCAGCTACTAGCATACCTTAGGAATCTCCACAATCCAACTAATCAATAACACAATTGCATTATAAATGATCAATCGATTAAGGGTTAGGGGGATTTGAAATCTAGATACAAATTACTCGATATTGATAATTTCCTAGTGGTTCCTGAATTCCCTATTCCATTTTGTTTCCTATTTTATTTTACTTTCCTCAGTTTTATTTTCTTTTCATTAAAAATAAAAAATAAATCCTTAGGCTAGATAATAGGGGAAAGGTAAGTACTAGTATTCATAGTCTTTATGGGATCGACTTGTACTTATTGATACTAGTTATAGCTATATCATTCACTTACGATTATCACTTAATTAACCAACTCACAAGTTAGGTCAATCAACCATCATTATAACAATCTTGCCTTTTCTGATCTCTCTTTTACTTATAGCAGAACCTCTTAATGTGACGTAGCTTATTATAATAATGACATGTCTTTGTCACTTCTGGAGTTTAAATGGTTTTTAGACTTGCCACGACTTTTAGGACACCTATTCTTATTCCTTACCCTGCTTTATGTTATGAAGGCTTGCACGTTGTCAACTGTAATCTCCTTTATTTTGATTTCTTCATTATATATACTCTCTTTAATTACATCAAATGAGAGCATACCTGTAGGAGTTGAGTTTCTAATTATCACCATTTATGTCTCCCAGTTTTCTGATAACAAAATCAACAAAAACAAAGCTTAAGCTCATCATCAAGAATGATCTTCATTATATTAAGCTTGTTAATTATGTTTTAGAAATCACTTAGATGTCCTCACACTAATTTCCCATCTTTTAACTTCAAGTTCATAAGCCTCTTATTAAAAAAGGCCTTGTTATAAGCAGTCTTCCTTTGATACAAACCTTCTAGCTTCTTCCATAGCTTAAAACGATCCGTTTCTTAAAACACATGGATAAATATATTGATATCAATCCATTTTCTAACAATGTCCAAAGTTTTTCGCTTCATCTTTTCCCACTCTCTATATAATATCTTTTCAGGTTTTAAAGAATAATCATCCTTCACATATTTGTCCACATCAATAAGATTAAAGAGATCTTTACAATACAGAAGATAATCCATCATGAGCCACCTAATTGAGTAATTTGATGATGTTAACTACAGATTTGTTTCCACCTTCTTTTATGTTGGCTCTTATACCACTTGTGAGGGGAAAATAACACAACTCTCTAAAAATTCAACCAACTATCAATGACAAGAAAGAACTTTTTAATTTGTAACATTAAACAATGTAAGAATAAGAAAGTTAACAATGAAACAAATACCAATATTTATGAGGAAAACCCTCCAGTGTAAAGAAAAAAATCATGGGACAAACTGACAAGCAAATCTACTATGCTCAATAAAGATTTACAAATAAAAGTTGATCTCTCATTGTACATCAACAAGTTCTCTCACAAAGTTTCAGTATTGAAAGCAAAGTTGATATCACAATAAATAATCACGTATACCAATCCTAAAACTAATCAAATAAGGATAAGACTATAACACTATTTGCCCTCATTATGTTTTTCCTCACTTTTAGACATTATGGTTGCACTCTTTACAAAAATATACATATTTTCTCATTTATATCAGGAAATAATTTTTTCTACATCATACATGATCCCTTATATGGTTATATGAGTGACAATATATCTTTAGCATCACCTCACTCATAATTGTACGCAGATATTAAAGTTACACGATCTCCACGCATAGTCGTATATGTTTTCATAGGCGTGTACATGACCATAAATGTCTTTGATGTTCATAAATTCCTTCGTATGTTTACAAAATCTTACATAGTTAATCCACATCTGTGTGTAGCAGTCCACACGATTGTGTATCTCTCCAGAAGATATTTATTCCTTCTTGTCTTCACTTGTTCATCATTCTCACAAATCATAAAAGCATTTATGATCATCAAAAATCTCAAAATAGGCTTAGACACTCAACACTATGCACATTTCTTTTCTTATCTATTCATGTTCAATAGTTATTATTCCTGATTTACATATAGTTGGAAATATTGTTACTAGAGATGATATGTAAACACATGTATTTTTCTAAGAAGTCTTTCCTATTATTTAGTATTTTAATTTTCAAGTCAAATTTTTTCATTATATTACTTCTAATGTTTTTCCCAGTGTCATGTGTTTTGAGGGAAGAGTAACAAAATGTCTTAGGAAGAAGGGAGGATAAAGATTTAGTTGTAGAACTACTTTTCTAATTATATAAGAATTAATATTTTTCTTGAAAATAGCTAGAAAATGAAACTATAAATAGTGTGGACTATAACTTGTATTTTAAAGTTATAATCTGGTTCTAGAAAGCAAACTATTATATACGTGAAGTTGACATAATTACTTCCTCTTGGGAAGTTCCAATTATTATGTTTTTCCCAGTTGTAACAATTTTGAGGCAGATAACTATTTTTGAATTTCAACCTTATGGATGTTTATATTTTGGATCCTGAGGATAAGCATTGAGTCTTTTGATTGTTGTCCTCAATTTATGATAAACCATTATGTTCTTCCTTGTTACTTGAACATGCTAACAAATAATCATAAGAAGAGCATCAAGAAATAAGCTTGCCAAACAATCTTAAATATTACTACCAGTAATGTACCTCAGATACAAGTTAGTTTACTGTTGTTTCAAAAAGATCAATAGTAGAGCTTTCTCGTCTTTCATTATGTTCCTAAATAGTTCTAGTGTATATATGATATCCTAACTAATGTAATTAGTTTGTCAATGTTTGGACTGTGGTTTCCAATATTACACAGGTTATAATGGATGCTAGTATTGTTGCCCCTTTTTCTCCAATTGTTTCAAAATGCTAAATTTGAAATCAAGAAAGTGGTTGTTTGGGCAATTTCAAATGCAACATCTAGAGGTGCCCATTAACATATCAAATATATTACCCCTTCTATAAATATGCTATAGAATCTTGATATTATGATCATGATACATATACTCTTAATCCATGCGTTTATTTAAAAGTTATAGTTCTATCGTGTTATGCTCTAATATTTTTGTAACCTGAGCGTGACATATTATAATTTGTAATTTGATTTTTTATTTATTGTTTTATCCGTAAGAATTGTTTAAGTTGTCATTTATATCTTGTATACGAACAAATGATGATCCTTTATATTCTTTTTGTTGATATAATTTAATGATATTTATATAATTTTACTTTAAACGTAGCAAATACTATATAGCTATGAAGATAAAAACGTAGTTAAATATTATTAGTATGTTTTATTTTTGTAGTCAATCATTTGGGGCCAAATTGTTTCCTACCAACATTAAATTTTTAGCTACATTTTACAATGTTTTAGCTATGAAAATTTTTCATAGCTAATACTTTTTGTTTGTAATTTCTAAAAATGTTGCCTAGAATTTTAAGTTACGGGGAGTTGGCAATGATTTGTATGGTGAAATAAAAACATCACAAATAACTATAGGTGACATTTTTGAAACATTTAGCTAAGTTTTTTTTTTTGCAATCAATACTTTACTTTATTATAGTGAAACTTGACTAATCACACACTAATCATAGTTAATGCCCACCATCATATAGTCAGTGTTGTGCTACAACAATTTTTCATTGTATTTAAGTGACAACCCAAGCCCCCACACCCTGCAGTGCACCAACCACCTACTAGAGATACCATGTTCCTTAACACGTCATTCAAACTATGTATCCTTACTCCCCCAAATAGAGAATGAGGCTATATTCATGTTGAAAATATAATTTGAACTTTAGGGTTTCTAAAGTTCTATTGTAAAATATCTTTTTATTCTAGAATTAACTAGGATTTATTTCTAAAGCATTAGATTTTTCTAGATAGCATTTAATAAGTTAGTAAGGTAGAAAGTTGTTAGGCATTTAAGGAGTAGTTCTAGAGTGATCATAAGCTCCCTATAAATATATCTTTTATACCAAGCCTTTTATGCAATCCAAAAATTTAAGTGACATATTCTCCTCTCTAATTCACTCTTCCACCTTCCAATAAAGTGGTATCAGAGCTAGGTTAGTTTAGAAAAAATTTATAGTGTGTGTAAAAAAAAAAAAGAGTGGGTAAGTTGTGAGAAAAAGAGTAAGAAATAGCTAATTTTGATATGGTTTCATTCCAATACCCCCATCTTACAAATGATAACTATGAGAATTGATGTCTTCAAATGAAAGCCTTGCTAGGCTCACATAATCCATAGGAGATAGTAGAGAAGAGGTATGAGAAGCCCCAAAATGAAGGAGCTTTGTCTCAAAATGCAAGAAATGAATTGTTGAAGACAAGGAAGAAGGATCAACAAGCCCTCACCACCATCCACTAATGTTTGGATGATTCAATGTTTGCAAAGGTGGCTGATGCAACTACCTAAAAAAAACCAAGGAGATCTTGTAAAAGTCTTTCTAAGGAGTAGAGAAGGTAAGGAAAGTAAGGCTTCAATCGTAAGAACGGATTTTGAAGTAATGAAGATGAAGGAATCTGAATCAAATTTTAATTATTGCTCGAGGGTAACGATCATAACAAATCAAATGAAGAGATCTAGAGAGATAGTGGAGGATGTTCTTGTGATGAAGAAGATCCTTCTAACTCTTACTCTAAAATTCAACTCTATGGTGTGCTCTATTGAAGAATCGAAAAATTTGGAGATCACTATTGAGAAACTAAAGGGATCCTTGCAAGCCCATAAAGATAAGATTAATAGAAGACAAAGAGAAGTATTGGAGCAATCTTTCAAAGCAAAGGCTTATTTGAAGGAAGATAGAGGAGAAAGTCAATGAGGTCGTGATATACTTGGCCAACGTGGAAGAGGAAGAGGTATCCAAGACAAATTCAATGGTGGGGTAAGAGATTTTCAATCAAGTAGAGGTCGTGGAAGTGCAAAAGGTAGAGGATGAGGCCATAATTTGAAGATAAATGAAATGAGGTATGAAAAATTCAACATTGAGTGCTACAATTGTCACAAGTTTAGCTATTATTCTTAGGAATGCCATAGTTCCTTGAATAATGGTGAGGCAAGAGCTAATCTTGTAAATGGTAAGGAAAAAGATGAATCAACTTTGTTGCCAGCACTCAAGGAGGGAGAGAAGGATGATAAGAGCTCATGATATTTAGATAATGGTACAACAACCATATGTGTGGACTAAAGGAAAAGTTCGTGGAGCTCGATAAAAATGCACGAGGCAACGTGTCTTTTGCAGATTCATCAAAAATTCAAATTAAAGGAAAATGTACAATTCTCATCTTTTCCAAAGATGGTAGCTACAAGCTTGTGAATGATGATTATTACGTGTCCAAGGTAAAAAGCTCAACTTTTGGAAAAAGGGTATGATATTCACATAAAAAATAATTATCTTTGGCTTTGAGATCAAAATGGTACATTGATTGCCAAGGTCGCTATGTCAAGAAATAGGATGTTCGAATTGAATATTAAGATGCTAGATGTAAAGTGTTTGAAGGCTACAATAAAGGAGGAAGCATGGTGTTGGAACATAAGATTTGGAAACCTGAACTTTAGCATCATCAAAGACATGGGAGAGAAGAAGATGGTGAAAAGGATACCTTTAATCAACCATCCCAATCAAAATTGTGACATGTGTGTTCTTGGCAAGCATGTAATGAAGAGTTTCCTAAAGGAGGCTACATTAAGAGTAACCAAGCCACTCCAAATTATAAACACCGATGTTTGTAGGCCAATTAATCAATCATCATTTAGTAGCAAAAAATATTTCATCCTCTTTATTGATAATTTTAGGAGAAAGACATGGGTTTACTTCTTGAAGAAAAAGTCTGAAGCATTTGATACATTCAAGAACTTCAAGGTTCTAAGTTCCGATAGAGAAGGCGAGTTCACCTCAAGAGAGTTTAATTAATTTTGTGAAGCTCATGGAATTCAACAGTCCCTAGATCACCACAATAAATTGACATCACAAAGAGGAAGAATAAAACAATTCTTAATATGGACTGACGCATGTTGAAGGCTAAGAATATGTCTAAGGAGTTTTAGGCTAAAGTTGTCTCTTATGCAGTTTACATACCTAATTCCTCAGCAAAATTAAGCATTAAGGATCGTACGCTATTAGAATTATGTAGTGGACACAAGCCTAACGTGAATCACTTGAGAGTGTTTCGGTGCATTACTTATAAGCACATCATGTAATAAGAGAGAAACAAGCTTAATGATAGAAGTGTCAAAAATATCTTTGTTAGCTATAACACAAACTCAAAGGGTTATAAGTTATACAACCTAAGCAATGGCAAGGTAGTAGTGAGTCGCGATTTGGAATTCATTGAAGATAGAGCATGGAATTAGGAAAGAAAAGAAGAAAGCAACTATCTCTTCATTCCATACTTTGTTGAGGAGGAAGAAGAGGCCATAGCATCAGCATAAGATGTAACTCCGCCTCCTTCACCCACTCCCAATAATCAAAGTGAAAGTTCAAATGAAATACCAAGAAGAATGAGAAGTCTTGATGATCTTTATGATGAAACCGAAGAAGTAACTCTTGATTTGTACTGCCGATTTGGAGACGGTAAGCCATTAAGCTTTGAAGAAGCCATGAAAGACAAAAGATGGAAACAAGCTATGGATGAGGAAATCAAGTCAATTGAGAAGAACGATAATTGGGAACTAACAAATCTTCCCAAGAGTCATAAAGCCATAGGAGTTAAATGGGTTTACAAGGTGAAGAAATTGCAAAAGGAGAAATGGAAAGATACAAAGCAAAGCTCATTGCAAAAGGCTACAAGCAAAGGTATAGCTTTGACTATAAAATGGTGTTTGCCTCAGTTGCTCACATAAAGACTATTCAATTGCTTATCTCAATGGTGACTCAAATGAAATGGAGAAACTATCAACTAGATATAAAGTCAACATTCCTAAATGGTTATCTTGAAGAAAAAGTTTACATTGAACAACCACTTGGATATTTAGGCAAAGGCCATGAAGACCAAGTCTTGAAGTTGAAGAAGGCATTATATGGATTAAAACAAGCACCAAAGGCATGGAATAGTCGATTTGACAAGTACTTTCAAGAACATGGATTTTTTCGTTGCCTTAATGAGTATACTCTCTATGGAAAAGCTTATGATAATGGAGATATATTGCTAGTTTGCCTTTATGTGGATGATCTCATCTTTACAGGCAACAATCCGAGATTGTTTGAAGAGTTCAAGAAGGAGATGTCTCGTAAGTTTGAGATGACCGACATAAGGCCCATGTCCTACTATTTGGGCCTAGAAGTAAAGCAAATAGTGGAAGGAATTTTTATCTCTTAAGATGGATATGCAAAAGAAGTATTAAAGAAGTTCAAGATGCTTTATTCAACCACGTGAACACACCCATAAAGTGGGAAATGAAACTATTAAAGTTTCAAGAAGGTGAATAGGAAGGTCCCACTTTATTCAAAAGATTTGTGGAAAGTTTGAGGTAATTGACATGCACAAGGCCTGATATTCTTTATATTGTTAGAGTAGTGAGACGTTTCATGGAAGTTCCTATCATAAGTCACATGAAAGTAGCAAAAAGAATACTTAATTTGGTACTTAAAAGGTAAGTTAGATTATGGATTATTTTATACTTCCTCCAAAAATTTCAAGCTTATAGGATATTGCGATAGCGACTTTGCTAGAGATATTGATGACAGAAAAAGTAGTATTGGATGTACATTTTACATAGGTAATTGTGCAATTTCATGGATTTCATAGAAACAACTACTTGTTATGCTCTCTACATTTGAATCCAAGAATATGGCAGCAACCCCTTATACTTGTCATACGATTTGACTGTTAAAGGAATTTCACCTAATTCAAGAAGAAGCAACAAAGATTTACATTGACAATAAGTTCGCCCAAGCAATTGCCAAGAATCTGGTGTACAATAATCAAAGTAAGCATACAGATATAAGATATCATTTCATTAGGGAGTACATTGCAAGAAAGTAAGAGGAGCTCAAGTACGTAAAGACACAAAATCAAGTTGCAGATATTTTCATAAAGGTACTCAAGTTCAAAGACTTTCAAAGATTAAGACCACGACGTGGGATGAAAAAGAAAAGTTCAAATTAAGGGAAAATGTTAAATATATAATTTAAACTTTAGAGTTTCTAGAGTTCTCTTGAAAATATATTTTTATTCTAAAATTACAATATATGACTATAATTTATTTCTAGAATAGTCTTGTGAATAAATAATGCTTAGAGCATTAAATTTTTTTAGAGAGCATTTAATAAGATAGTAGGGTAGAAAGTTGTTAAGTATTTAACTAGTAGTTCTAGAGTAATCCTAAGCTCCCTATAAATACCTCTTATACCTAGCATTTTATGTAAGCCAAAATTTCAGTGAAACATTCTCCTTTCTAATTCAGTCTTCCACTCTCCAACAATTCATACCCCAAGTTATACAATTTAGCATATTCAAATAGGAGGTAGTGAATTTCTCTAAATTCTAAATTTTCTTACCCTTTAGACCCACACTTAGGCATTAGAATGCTAACACTGTATACTATTTTGATATTATGGGCTATATATTAAAGTACTAACCCAGCAAAAAGACACAAAAACTTGAAAAGTAACCAATATCAAAACCCTTGCAATTGAACACATTAGTTACGTACCACAGACGTGTTGCTTACATCTAAAAAGAACTACCCAATGATAGAGAAGTATATTCATCAAGGGTTAATAAAGGGTTGTTTGGTTCTACTTCTAATTTTTTGTTGTAGTTTTTAGTTTCCGTTTTCAGTTTTTGTTTCAGTTTTTCTTTCAAATAAAAACAAAAATTTGTTTGGTTGTTAATGTTAATTTAGTTATTTTTTATCACTGATAATAATTACATTTTAAATAAAACTTAAAGATAAATTATTTTTAATTAAATAAATTTATTTAATCTCTTATATAATATTTATTAACAAAT